>VZTN01028702.1:0-92368 GCA_013400515.1 Erpornis zantholeuca
CTTGGGCACAACTTTTGACTCCAAAATAACTCCACCATTTTCTCACCTCTTCAAGAAGAGGAGGATACTGATTGGGTTAGGGCCTACTTTTGCTACACAGATGGATTGAAAGTATGAATTCATGCACCAATAAGTTTGCAGAACACAGGCTGAATGGGTGGCCACTATAAGTGTAAGCGAGACATGAAAAGGAAAATTGGCTCAGATCAGATAGATTGCAATACTTGAGCCAGGTTCTGTTCCTCACCCAAGGACCCATTGCACTGGAGCACCATGGAAAGGCTGTGAGTACATCTTAACCTGATGATTTGGGGGCCAAGAGAAGCTCTATCCAGCTTCACCCTTATGAAGAGGTAAAAGTGACAGATCCATAGTTTATACTGTGTTCACAGGCAGATAAAAATAAGGTTTCATCCTACATTTCATGTAATTTTCCTCATTACTTCTTTTCAAGGCAGCTTTCCTGGTTTATCTTTGTTGCAAATGCATATTAAATACTAAATCAAATATTTCCATCACTTAGGAACTGAACAATTTGCAACATATTTACTTACAAGTAACAAAATCACAATGCAATACATTTCAAATCAAAAAAGATGAGAGAAACGTAGAAGCCTTGCTTTTGTCTGTCAGTTTAAATATGAAAAACAAAACACAAATCAAAACCCAAAACCTTATTGCTACCTTCTTTTTTTACTTATGGGACTGGGGTGTTTGGATGTAATGCAAACAACAACTTTTCATTTTTTCTCATTCAATTTGTCCAAAAGCCAAACTTTTATTTGGTAGAGATTCAGATGATAGAGATGAATATAGTTATATACCCATATTGATACAGGTCTATTGCTATAGATCATATAGATATGTTAAGACACAGATAATAATAGAGAGACAAAAGAGAGAGATAAATTGTCCTTGTTAAAATCCTTCCAAATCTGAGGAGAAGATGCTGCAGTTGTGCCTGCTTTAGGCTTGCAGATACCCTGATATCTTGACAGTTTTGAAGTTTAATGAGAGTGGAGGTACAAACATCTTTCATGATTTCCCTGAGGGAAAGAGCTGCCACCAGGAGAGTGGGAAGCTGGGCTGCAACCTGCACCAATGCCCTCAGTGCTTCGGTAGCACTCACAGTTTGACAACACATCAGTCCCCTCTTTCTTCCTATTTGATTTCCGATTATAACCTCTTTTTCACTCAGCACATGAAGAATGATGGTTTCTCACACTGTGTCAGTGAGCCTTAACAGAGGGATATGTCAGTCTTGGTTTGTAATTCGTATTTGCTTAGCTTATAAAGCTAATTTACTTATGAAAGCAGTTTTAATATCTGCATAAACTTTGCATTTTTCATTTAGTCTTTTTTTCCTTTTCCTGATCCTAAAAAGGAAAAAGCCTAAAAAGAAAAAATGTCTTCTGACTTATAACATAAAAGAAAACCTTGCATTGTCAGGGGTTTTCTCTATTTTCTCTGACTTGTTGACTGAATATTTCAGGTGAAAGATGGTTCTCTTTTGCTCTGTTCTTCATCCTGCTTCACAACTAACAAGAACTGCCAGCACTAATTCAAAAACTGGAGGCAATTTGGAATGTTTACTTCCTGAGGAGTTCACAGATTTAGGGAAAGTTATTCAGAACAATATAAAATGGAAAGATATCCTAAATGTCTTATGACATTAAATTACCATAATAATTCTCAAAATCAGGAAACTATTCGATGGTTGTTTAAATTTTAAAACTTTTTAGCTAAGATCTTATAAACAAGTAAAACTAATTTTGTAATGAAACTCAAAATGTTCACATAAGGCAAAATTGGCACACAAGGCACTACCAAGAGTTTTGTATTTCATGTGTTTTCTGATTTATAATAAAATGCATAATAAAATTAGCTGGCTGTCATAGGCCTTGTCACAGAAAAAGTTTCAAGCAGTATAAACAGTTTTCCTCAGAGAGAATCCTCAATTACTGCTAATGATGCTGAGTAACTTTTGATATCTTATGAAGCAAAGAAGGTCATCGATGGTTGAGAACCTCCTTGGTCGAGACCTGGCTTGTTGCCTTTTTTTCCCCGACAACTGGAGTCCAGCAAACACTACATGTGTGCAAGACTGTTGGAAATCCAATGCATAACAACCACAGCTGGACAGTCAGAGCAAGAAAAAAGGCTCTTCTGTCTTCACCACTTCATCCTACAGTTTTGGAGATTTAATTTTTACATATAGCATACTCTTGTTAATTTTCAGTAGTGTTCAGGCATGGGATTGAATTATCTAAATGCAGAGTGTGGTTTAACAAATTCAGGAAGAATAGAAATGATCAAAGTGATGGAACCCAATGAGACACAGAGCCTAAACCCTCTCTTCTTGAACACTGAACATGCCAGATAAAGCCACATACTCTTTTAATTGCATCTTCCTAAGATCATAAACAGCAAAAATGATTAGGCAATACAAGTGGCATTAAAAGCAGTGATGAGCATCTGTTATGGCTTAGTTCCCCTGGGGATTCTGGGGGAGGTTCTGCAGCATGGAAAAAAGCAGGGGAACAGCCTCACAGGCAGCAGCAGCAGTCCCAGAATTAAATTACAGCCTTGATCGATCGCTAAGTCCTACAGAGCCTTGTGAGGGTGTCACAAGCAGTTATGGCCCAAGTTGCTGCAGCCCTTCTGGAAAAAAAGAGTTGCTAATTGCTCTGTGTACACTGTCAGAAGGTGCTTCCAGAAAATTTACAGTCATTTGCCAAATGGACTGTGGGATCCTTTTACCTCAAGCACATTAAGGAGAAGCTGGGCTGAAGTAGAATCCGAGTGCAGGGTTTATAATGCACACAGAGAGGGGCATTTTGGTTTGAGAAATGAAAGAAGTGTTTCTCACTGTAGAGACAGCTATTGAACTCAGCAGCCTTTCACCTTCACGTCACAAACAGGCAATAGAAGAGTGTGGTACCCCTCCCATGTATGGTGTATCACATACACAATGGCATACAGGATTCTTTAGGACCAAGATATCTAGGAGAAACTCTAGACAGCTATTTTGCTGCTGTGTTCCCAAGGAATTGCTTGTGTGTCTGCAGGGAGCACAGGCAGGTCTGCAGAGGAGAAACATGGGCTAGAGTAGGAATGTCTCTCGCTGCCCAGTCCCTCCCTTGGCACTTGTGTTTAGCTGGTTTAGAGCTGCTGTGCTTTGTTTGACTGTTTGAGGTTCCACTGCGGGAAAATCTGAGCCTAAGAGGTTGGATTGTAATGGGAAAAATTTGAAATGTGTTAAAATGTTAAAAAAACCCAGTACTTTGCACATGAAGGCCCTGCCTCCTGGTCTGGGTAATTTATTCAGTAAAAAAAAAAAAAAACAAACCAAAAAAGTATAGATAACTGAAAATACTTGTCTTTTTAAACATGGTGAGAGAGATGAAAGGTAATCTAATGATATTCAGAGTGAGATGTTGCATTTGAAGCAAAGAAAAGGAGGGACAAAGGAAAAACAAATATTAGAATTTGAATGCAGAATGGTATTCTAAAACTCACTGTTTTTCAATAACATGGGTATTTTTACCTGTATTTATTTATCACAGGAAGCTAAATTAAAGTGAGTTCTTACAGTACAGAGGAGAGGAACTTATAATTTGAATCCAGCTCCAAACTGTTTTGATCACCTGAATGAGAACTGTAAGAGGAGCTATCTCAGGATCAGTTTCCATGTCTGGGTAATACTGCTACTGCTCCCAGGTTTAAATACAAGAATGGAAAGACAACAACCATGTACTCTACAAGGTATTCTATAGAGGGGCAAGCATTGAGAAACAGTAGTCAGTGATTTACAGTGATGCAAGTACTTCCAAGGCAGGGAACTATTTCGGATAATTGCCTACACTGCTTTATCAATTCCAGCTGTTCAGAAGGCATCCATAGACCACACTTGCCCAGTTTGCTGAGAAGAGAGACAGCCTGAAATGGGTCAAGGCACAGGTTTTTGAATGCAGTAGTGAAAGGATAGTGTGGGACAAGTATTGCTAAGAAAATATTACACTATTATTACACTGTACACTTCGCACGAAACCTTCCCAGCAGCAGCCTGAGGACATCAAAGTCCAGTTTGGAGTGCAAACACCTACACAGGTGAAGAGTGAGCACAGAGATGAGAGGGATGGATGGAAGATTTGAGGACAGCTCAAAGCCAGAAAGAGCTGAGATGGGACAGATGCAGCCAGGGCTAGGGTAGGTATTTGGGGTATGGCAGCTAAAGTTGGGGACAAGATCACTAAGACACATTGGTATTCATTCCTATCTTCAGCATGTACTTTGGGGACTGTCCAGCTACTCTTGGATCTGTGTATGTCAGGGCTTAATAAGGGCCCCTAAGGAGCACCCAAATTGCTCTGCCCTCTTTCTGGGAGGCTGAAAGGTTTATTGGTCTAATACCACACAGAGAACTTTGCTTTCAAGCACTTGTTTCATATGTTTAGGCTGCAGCAAACTGTGTGAGAGCCTTGCTGCCGTACTAGGAGAGAGCTAACAGAGTTGGTTGAATAAACAGATAGAACATTAGTGTTTTATGAGAACATTAAATTCAGTTTTACAAAATGATACATCATTGTAACAGTACCACACAAGATGCCTTCTTTTGTGGTAGAAAACCCCAGCAACATGAAACAGAGTATCTGCCACAGTATTAGCTGAAGTCACTTTGTTTTGGCAGGTAAGGGCAAATAAGGCTTTGAAATCTTTTATGCATTGATCCAATATGCATGAGAACGGAAAAATGCCTTGGACTGAGAATAGCAGAATAGCTTCTCCCACTGTAACTAATGCAGTGGAATAATCGTGAAAAAAAAAATAGTAATAAGAAAGACAAACAATTGAGGCTGAGGGACAACCTCATTGCTCTCTACAGCTTTCTGAGGATGGGAAATGGGGAGGGAGGTGCTAACCTCTTCTCCCTGGTGTCCAGGGGTTCGACACATGGAACTGGTTCAAAGCTGTTCCAGTAAAGGTTTAGACTCAACATCAGGAAGAGTTTCTTTATGAAGAAGTTGATCAAACACTGGAATAGGCTTCCTACAGACATGGTCAATATTCCAAGCCTGTCAAAGTTTAATAGGCATTTGGACAATGCCCTGAATAACATGCTTTAGCTTTTGGTCAGCCCTTAACTGCTCAGACAGCTGGAGTAAACGATTGTTGTAGGTCCCTTCCTGAAATGAAGGGACTGAAAATATTCTGTTCCATCTATTCTATTCTATTCTATTCTATTCTATTCTATTCTATTCTATTCTATTCTATTCTATTCTATTCTATTCTATTCTATTCATCACACTTCGTTTCTGTCAGAGCATTGCTTCTGATTCAGAAAAAATTCAGTGTGACTTCCCACTCAATTCCACCTCTGGTTTCAGCTGGCACACAGTTATGGTCCATTGTGTGCTGGGATCATTGCCATTATGTCAAAGCAAGAGCAACACATGGGACACGAAGGACAGGAAAAGATAAATGTCACACATTTTGTCTCCTGCAGCCATCATCCTTGCCTGTTCAATGCCTGTCTTTTCCTTCAGAATCCAATAACTTAGAGAAATGGTATAGACCAAATGTGCAAGCTAAAAAGGGCATGTCAGCTCACTCAAGAAGATTCTGAAGCAGGCCCAAGAGCAGCAAGAATGTTGAGGTTTTCATGCTTCCAGGTGTGATACAGGGGACACCCATACCTTGATGGAGGAGGAAGTGTGAGCACCTTCATCAACCATTTTGCTCATAGGTGCAGGGGTTATGAATTACAAATTATGAAACATTCTGAATTAAGAAACCAATCATGCATTTACATGTTTGGCTATTGTTTCATGTGTTTGTTTTCTTTCCTAATGAACTCATAAATATTTAATTAAGGGAGTACATGGTCCTGTAAAATTGAGAAATCCAAATGGTCTATGACATTTGGCCATGTTTAGCCAAAGATGCAATGTGAAGTGCAACTTTCTCCACCTAGGTTGCTTAATATCATTAAGTTCTGTGGAAGCATCATAGGGAAAATACAGTGCCTCAAATCGAACACCTCTGCTTGAAGCATATACCACTAACATTTCAAAGTTTATCTCCACAGAATTCCCCATGACAAATGGGGAAGACATTGTTAGTGAAAAGAGAGAAAGACAGATGGGCTGAATACCTAGGCTCCAAGGAAATATTTTGCCAACAGCAAAACCTGTTACTAGACAGAGCAGCTTTTGAAAAGTTGTGCTCCTTTAATGCTCCTATATTGTTTATCTGGAGCTTACAATGAAGCTTCCAGTATCTATCTTTCAAAAGAAAATTTTCATGTCACGTTGCTTCTTTGTTGGTGTCGTTTGAGACAACTGCTTCAATTCCTTCATCTTCAGTTTTTGGAAAAATCAAAGAAAAGATGAGCAGAAAGGAGCACTGAGAAACAAGGTTAGAGTATAGGGAATGGGGAATGACAGTGACCAGAAATTAAAATGAGTGTAGAGAATGTAAGGGTAGGAAAAATAACAGATGAATCTTAAGATACACAGAACAGTTAGATAAACATTTGGATAAAATGTCAATTAAAAAGTGCATTGAACTTCCTGGAAGATTTGCCTCAAACTGTTCCAACAGTTCTTTTCTTGCTTCTTCAGGAATTCTTCAGGTATCCTTTCTCCTGTATGTTAGACTGGACTTTGGGGCTTCTTTTCCTACACTTGCATAGGGGAAGACACTGCCAAGGCTTAAGATGGCCATGGCTGGAAAAGCAGCATACTTTGATAAGCACAGAAGTTGCATGTTGCTTTTTATCTTATTATTCTCTACTGAATGAAAAAGCTATTAAAATCCAGACATGAGTTTTTAACTGGAATTGTTCAACTATATTGAAACACAGCATGCTACTCATAGTATCCTTGTTGAACTCAAAAACCTGTTCATGCTTAATAAAGGGAAAGTGAACTTGATAAAAACTCAGTGACTGGCATAGCTGGGCTGCTTCACATTTTTGGATGTACGCAACATTAAAGTAAAAGTAAATTAATCCTCCACATAATGAACATGTAATCCCCCAGCACACACTGCTGGGAAAGACACATCTTGAAAACTAAAATGATAACTCTGTAGGAAGATCCATCTGGAGGAAGAAAGTTGTGGCTAGCAGCAATGAGATCCATCTCAGTGGGTTGTAATTACACTCTTCCAGAAGGGATTCTTGCAACTTGAAACAGTCAATGATTCAGGCAAACATCCTTCATCAGGAGTGGAAAAATTCTCCCAGCACCTGGGCAGCCTCCTCTGCTGGCTCAGGCTGCCTGGCTATTCAGGTCTAGCTTGCCATGTCACCTCTCTCCAGTGGAAGCAGAGCCAACTGCTCATTCATGCTCCCCTCTCAATAAGGCAGTTTTTTCAAGCATCTGTTGATCTTCTGGAAGAGGACCACATCACTTCAATTCCTGGCCACTGACTCAAACTCCCAGAACCAAAGCAATGTTTGCAGAAACATTTCTCCAAGCTGGTGTGCCACATTCCTCTGAACAGACCATGAACAAACAAGAAATTCCCTCTTCAGTTTTACTCAGGTATTGCAATTTCCTCTCTTGGGAAAAGAGTGTATCCATGGTCCTACCAAAAATATTTGCATGTTATCTATTTATTACGCTCATGACAATTTTAAATGCGTGCAACATTCTAGAAAAAAGAAATTTTGACTACAAACAAACCAAAACAAAATCACAATCAGTTTGTAACTATTGCAGCATTTACATCTTTCCTCAGTCTTAGCATCATAAAATCCTGATAGTTTGTCTCCTATATCCTATTATCTCCAAAACTGATATAACTGGAAGGAAATATGTTCTGATAGGCAACCGTTGTTCTAAGTTCATGCTTGAACTGAGGCAGGTAGAGCCAAGGCACAGAGTCAAGGGACCTTCTCATAAGAAAGCCCTGATGAGGGCTAGAGTAGAGCTGCTGGAGCTCTGGAGTATGTGGAACACTCTGCAGTAGCTTTGTTCAGGTGAAGTCCCAAGTAATACACTTGGATACCTGGAATGGGAGCACAGACCACGCTTGACCACAGCCCTCACTATCAGCATCAATTGCAGCTCTAAAGAGGAAAAGTGTAACCAGTCATTCTAGTTTGGGGAGTCACTTCAAATATTAATTTTCAGTTTATAATTGTTTTTGTTTAATTCGTCAGTGCAGAAGTGCACCTGAAATATTAGAACTTCTAAAGTGAAGGAAGACTAATTACCCATGGCACATTGTAATGTATTGTAAAAATATTATATCCATGGAGAAATCAAATTAATGAAAGATTAATGTTGTTACAGGCAGCTCAATTATATATCTACTTGCTTTTATTGTATGTCTGCAAATATCTGAAATAAAAGTCTGATGAATCATTCGGTAATTCTTTTAAAGAGATGAGACTGTAACCTGTGTTGGGGAGTCTACGTTCTTATTTTCAGATATTTCCTCTTTACATATTTTAATGGTCAGGGCGACTTTGGATGACAGAGGAAGCCAGAATCCATTTCTCTCACTTAATTTTACCAGTGAGATATAGGCAGTTTGATAAGACAAAAAAGGTTGAGAAAATAGTAAAAATTATAATAAAAGAATATACAAAACGGATAATGCACAATGCCACTGCTCCCCACCTGCTGACTGATGCCCAGTCAGTCCCCAGGCAGTGGACTGCACCCCTCAGCCAGCTCCCACTAATTTTATTGATCATCATGGAGTTATATGGCGAGGAATATCCCTTTGGCCCGTTTGGGTCAGCTGTCCTGGCTGTGTCCCTTCTCAGCTTCTTGACTGCTGCGCCCTTCCCACCTCCGCCTCATCTCTAGGATTATAAGAAGCTGAAAATATCCTTGATTTAGGGTCAGCAGTGCTCAGCAACAACTCAAACAGTGTGATATCAAGATTATTCTCATCCACTACCCCAGATACAAGGAAAAAAATTAATTTCATCGCAACCAAAACCAGAACACTGAGGTTTGTAGTTTTTAATATTCTTGGAGTACTTGATGTGTTACTGATGGAAATAGAACTGAAAGAGCTACAGCTTGCATCCAAAGGGATATTGCAGGAAGAGGATATGGAAGTAGAGGAGAGAGGATGGAAAAGGAGAAAATTCAGGCTAATTAAAGTACATGACTAAGAGTCATCTGTACACTATATTTCAGCATGAAATGCATCCATAAATACCTTTTGCCCACATTCCAGCTGCAAGTTATGTTTCTCCCTTCATTTGCACAACAGGAGGTAAAAAAGCACATTTTCTAACTGCCTGGAATGTGCTCACTAAAAACCTATAAATTATTTGTAGACAAAACAAGGCATGTTGTTCATATTCAGATCCAGGTTTCCTTTAGAGGCTTACAGTGCCAATACCTGATGTGTTTTCATGTCCACACCGGGCCATAAGCAGAGATCATTATCAACATGCAGCAAGCCCCAAGATATAAGGAACAGGATTCATAAAAATTTTATAAAATACATTTTCTTAAACCTCTGGGCAAAATGCTGTGTATTGTAAACAGACAAAGCCAGTGGCGTGCACCTCCTCCTGTGGCAGGGACTCTCAGTCAGCCTGCAAAGTGGCACGGCACAGCAGCAGGGAATGATGTTTTGCTGCTTAGCCAAGGACAGAGAAATAACCTCTGCTCTATTAGAAATCTCACTCCATTTTAAACATCTTTGTGGGCCAGATTAAAAGACTCAGCTGAGAAACTCACAGTGCAGTAAACAGCATGAAAAGCCTTTGATTTCCGAGAAGGAATTCCTGAGTCAATGTGCCATGAACTGAACTGGATGTTCCCAGGAGGGCAGGTTTTCAAGGAAAGAAGGCACTGCATAGCCTGTTGTCCTCATTTATTCTAGTCTTGCTTGCTGAAAGCAAGAAGCAGGTTTACAGGGTATTTTAGCAACTATTATCAGTGTCTTTTGAACCTCTTGTAAGGTTTGGGATCAGGCTGGGGGTTTTTTTGTGTGTTTTGTTTGGTTGATTTTTTTTCTTTTTTTTCCCTTTTTTTACAGGTTTTTTGTTTTGTTTTTGTTCTTTGTTTTGTTTTGGAGGGGTTTTTTTGTTTGCTCCTCTCATAATAGAGTTTTCAGGAAAATGCTGTGCTGTGAAAGATAAAATTTGTCATGAAATCCCAGGATTTGGGCCCTATTACACTGGGGAACCCAGAAAAAGAACATCCGGATTTTATTCCTCTCCTACAGCAGTGGTTGTCCAGTGTGATTGGCACAAACTTGTCAGGGGACCAGTATTGCTTCATCCAAGCACCAGACAGA
Organism: Erpornis zantholeuca; assembly: GCA_013400515.1. Taxonomy (NCBI): domain Eukaryota; kingdom Metazoa; phylum Chordata; class Aves; order Passeriformes; family Timaliidae; genus Erpornis; species Erpornis zantholeuca. Next base: position 10,279 of record VZTN01028702.1, read on the forward strand.
AAGGATACAAGAGGGAAGAAAATCAAACCCACAGAAGCTCTGGAGACCTATGCCCACTACCCCAAAACAAACCTAGTATGTTCCAAATTCACACAGCTCTTAACCTTGGGTTTTCTTTCGTGATGAAAGTATTGGGCATTTTTGTCCATATTATGCCACCCAACAAATGAGTGCTTGTTTCTTGCTCCTCTGTTTACCCTTTTGTGATGAATAATCAGGAGAGCAATCTGAAGCTATTACGTTCCTTTTGCAGATATATGTATGAAACTTCAGCTGAATTACCTTCTCACAAACCAATTAGCAATTGTGTTAACAAACAGGTGGAGCACATCCCATCACAAAATGTTACAGACAGCTCACAGATGATGGATGAAGGGTCAGGCCCAAGCCTGATCATATTCTGTAAGATGTCATATGAATTAATCAGTATTTTTATTGCAAATCATTAATTCCATTGAAGAAAATGATGAACTGCATTTATTTAGAAAAATTTTTGAATAGACGGTTATGTTTATCATCTACACTATTAACTTCCTTATGTTTATTGAAATATACTTGAATTCAGATCAATCATCTGAGTGAAACTTTACTTTTCCAAAAACTAATTTTTTTTTCTATAAACTTATAAACTCAATTTTTTGGTATAAAATTTTTCTTCCATGGATACATAACGAAAATACATGCTCTCTTCTTCTACTCCTGTGAAAATGAAGGCGTTACCAAATTTGTAACTGGCTGGAAATTGACTGGAAAAATTTTATGGGATGTTCCGGAAGAGATTAGATCACAGATTAGTTAATGAATGTCTTGCAATTTTATATGCAGAGATAAATATAAACTTGGTGCTCTTTAATCAGGAAAGAACTTGAGTTTATCATAAGTAATGGCTGTTTAACATTCCTTAACGTATCATGTAAATATAAACTGGGACCTGCACATATCTATTTGTCTGTCTGTCAACCTCTCTTCAGATGACAAAATGAATGTAGAACACCCGCATTTACACAAATGTCTGGGATTCCACTCAAATAGGGAAGGAATTCCATTTGATAGGATAGATCCTGCCAGCTAATCCATACAGCTATAAACAGACAAGGAACTGATGTAGCCTCACCTTCCAGGGCACAGGCAGAACATCCAGCTGCACCTCCTCACAGTTTTTGGTACCTATTTGTCGTCCAGCAAGAGACTGAAGAGGACTTTGACAAAGACTTTTAGACTCTGGCTCAAGCAGCTCCTCTCTGGGGATCCCTAAAGCTTTGGATCTTCCCCAAAGGGCAGAGGTGCTGAGGGCTCCTCACCTACTGAGTGATGGTTTCTCCAGGCTTCATAAAACCGAGGACTCCTGGGGATCCCTCAGGTGAGCAAAAACCACCTTTGTCACTTTTGGGGAGCTCCAGAAGCTGCTGAGCATGGACCCACACTTTGTCTTTTTCCATGCTGTTGGGAGCACCAGGCTTTGGTGCTGGCAGAGAACCCATGGAAAAGAAAACCTGCTGAGCTTCCAGAAGTGACACCTGGGTAGTAAATAGCAACCAATTAACAGGCTCTGGACACCAGGTCTCTTATGTCCCTTGAGACAAAAATACAACCTACCTTGGGAACATCCAGCAACTATTACTTTAGCTGCAGTGGGACAAACCTGGCCTTGTTATGTATGGCAAAGAACATGTTAGAGGGGAACCTGTCTTTAGAGGAGCTTATCAAAGTTATGAGGTAGAAAATTGGCATGATTATTAATAATTTGTAATTGTAATCATTTTATTCCCTTGATGAAGTCTTTCCCTACTGCCTATAAAACTCCTCTCTGAGTCACTGTGCTTCTGGATATATCTCTCCCCTGATGCAAACTGCCCTGGGTACTTGATTTGATATGTCTTTTATGCTCCTTTCTAGTAGATAGCATCCCATCTGGTTTCCCAAGGGCCCATGGCATGTTTTTTGGCTTGTGAAGTGGACAGAAATGGCAGACCTCGAAGAGAAAATACCCCATAAACTGACCCAGGCTAAAGGAAGGGAGTATCTGTTCCAAATACCCATTGAAGAAATCAAACAAGATTTCTTCTTCTTTGAAGAAAGTAAATCAAGCTAGATATGAGTATCTGTTCCCAAAAATGTGGCAGCTCTGACATCCTCTGTGGTTTCAGAGCTAATGGAATGACCACGCTGCCCACCCAACAGAAGCTGCTGGATGTCCTGTCAGTTTGCATTTGTCCTTGATTTAGCTGTTACTGGCCAGGCACATTCTGCAGTGGCTTTATCATCTCCTCCATGACAGCAGTGCAAGAGCAGGATGAGCAGCCCCAAGGCCATCCAAGTGTGTCTCCTGGCTCTGATGAGAAGAAAGGCTCGTGGCCAATGTGTTAAGCTCTGTGCTACTGACATACCACTATGACCTCTTGGAACCAGAACAGTTCTGTGTCTCGGTTTGAGACAAATTACGAGGAAATGTCCGAAAAGAACGGGTCCTCTACTAGAAGGCAGGTTGTGGATGCTGACAAGTGGTCAGAGAGAGATTTTCCAGCTCTCTTGGCTCTGTTCATGAGAAGCAGTTGCTTTCTCACGAGCAGAAGCTGAGAAGTTTGTGTAAACCATCTCGTGTTTTGTAAATTATATGTCACGGGTGGTGTCTTGTGCACTTTGTTATTCCTGACTTGTTGCTCTGTAACTGGCCAATGGTAGCTGTTCTTTACACTGCTTCTGGCAACGCTAGAAGCATTCACATCTGGTAAGCAGAATCTAAGGATCTAAGAGTCTCTTTGGAGATCTCTTTGCCTTGGCATGAAATAAAGAAGATCTTTGCCTTCTGTTGATTCTGAGAATGGGTTTCTTTTCTTGTAATGGCCCTAACTGGGGCCTATAATGGCCTGCAAGAGCAGGTTTCAGCAGCCCCTCCCCCACCAAGTTTGGAAAGAAGTTTCTTGGAGGAAAGTGAACCAAAAGCTGTTTATTTAACCAGCAGGGTGCATGCAGTCATGAGAGAATGAATAGATGTTAAATAATAAAACCTCGCTGTGGAGAAGACCTGGTATATTCTGAGTCCTTTCTGTAGGTGTGGCTCTGCTCTCTCTGGAGCTGGGATGTGGCAGGGGCCCCTCTGGGCTGAGGTGTGGGCCCTCCCGGTGATGGTGTTCCAGACCAGAGCTGTACAGTTCCAGGAGAAAAAGAAAAAGCCACAGTCCCAGGAAAACTTTCTTGCCTCAGCTAGCAGGCTAGCTCAAAAGCAAAAGATTTTAACTCTCCATCTCTCTCCTGAGACAAAAGAGCCAAGAGCTGGGGAAAAGCAGGAAGGTGTTTTCTCGGCTCTGCAGCGGTGAGAACGCGGGGGAGTGTGTGTGCCCTTGAACACAAAACTGTGCTGAAGAATTCACTCAGCTTTTTCCCCCCCTTTCTCTCAGACCCAGCTTAAAGGCACAGAAAGGCACAGGATTCATGTCTGGGCACAGAGCAGGAGGTTGGGGATACAGCATCATAAAGTAACCCCAAGACACTCTGTGACCTGATGATAGTGCTCCCAATAGAGAAAAAGCCCTAGCTCTGAGAATGGAAATTTGTTTCCTCTTGGATTACCCAAAGCCAGAAGATTTGAGCATTTCTGCTGTTCAAAGTTTGTGAAACTTTCTCTTGGTGCTAAGACAAAAAACATTACTGCAGTGCAAGGTATTATTGTCTCTCTATGGTTCTTGCCAGAAAGCACATAACTGTCAGTAAAGAGCCCACACAGATTCATTAGCTTGTTGTTCTCATTTTAATACCATTTTTGGCCTCCCTCTAACAAATCTGTCCTAACTTTACAATTTGAAATAATTGCTGTGTACACAAATTCAGGTAAATGTTCTTGCAGACTTTAACTCCTGCAGGAATGACAGCTTATGAAAGGCCAAATCTGTCAGCATCTTATGAAATGTGCTTGGGGAAAGTAAATAGAAAAGCTGACTAAAGCAATATTCTCAAGACTATTTATTACTGTTCTCTAAAAAGAGGTAAAAAACCCCCAAGGTCTCCCTGAAATTTCAACTGACACCATTTCAGCATGAGGTGTTAAAGAGTGGGTCCCTTTTCGACTGGAGAACTGGAAGCTGGAGAAAAATTGGCAACCTGTTTTTTATAGGTTGTTCACATGTATTTTACATGAAACCACACTTTCTTTTGTTCTCTGTCCAAAATATGAATGAGCTCCATACCTTTGCTATTACCCAGGGAAAGGGGAGTGAAAACTCTTTATAGAGTTTATAGGCTAAAAACTGCAATTGCTTGTGCAGAACAATTTGGAACTTAATCTGATATCCATCAGCAACAGGGTTGTTTTTGCCTGGCAAACAGTAATGGAAATGTAGAGAAGAAAACCTGCTTAGCTGAGATTTTCTTGAAGTATCAGCAGAAATTTTAAATTACATGTGAAGAGCTAAAAGTTTTTCCTTCATCCAAAAGAACCCCAAACCACCCACGTTTTTTTCTTTAGGAATAGCGGACAAAATAAGTCCTGACAGTAAAATTATTTTTGCCAATGAGCTTCTATTTAATGTGTGTCCTAGTCCTATGTGCTAGTCCTAGCTTGCATGTAGACAAGTCCCAGGAAGAATTCTTCAGGAATGTTCAGCTGTTAAAAATTTTAGAAGAACAGAGTGACAAAAGATGGGGTGCAGAATTGCGAGTTAAATTCACTGACCAAAAATATAGCTTTGCTACCTCATTCATTTTCAAAACAACCCATCTGTGGCTATTTCAAAATAAATATCTGATTAAAAAAATTCAAATTTTTTGTATTTCCAAAATATTAGGATTCCATCTTTATTTAATAAAAATTAACATCTTAGTATATATTTTCCTGTTTTCTTCTCAGAGGAAAACTGCATTACCATTCCTTCGTCTTGGAGATGCATAGGCATGAAGATAGAAGTAGCAACCTGGTAATAACTTACACATCTCACAGAGATTCATACACATCTAAGTATTGGAACAAAAAGCTCTGCTTCTACAGACAGTGGATTATGTGGGAATTATGTAAAATTCAGTACTTAAGCAGATAATTAGTCAGAGTTCCACTGCTTTTTTGTTGCTTGCATGTTTTGTTCAGTTGCTTTTTCTCTGTGCCTGTAAAATAATGCAGTGCCAGAATGTCACAGTTCTTTACTTTCTATTAAACTCAGAGGGTCTGAATACACAAAGTGTTCTCACCATCACTCAAAGCAAATTTTGTGTCTGATTAAATGTGTGATTCAAATTACTAACTGTTCAGATCCTAGGTTTCCCATCTAATCAGTAGAGAGAGGTAAATACTTCCAAGGAACTAATTAGAGCAACTAAGTAAAGAGTATGGTGGTTACTCAATGTCAATACCCCAGTTAATGAATAAAAATTGCTTTTGTAGAAATATGTTTCTGGATTGATTTGTAAACCTGCCATTAAATACTGCTACTTTGTAGTTGTTTGTGAGGTTAAGTATTTGCACCTTGGCATATGCTGGAGGTAAGGTAAGAAAGTCAAAGCAAGTTGATATAGAGAAAAACACTCAGGGGGAGAAAATATTGTCTGAAACTATTTAAAACCACTGTATGAGAACTGTGATATTATTCTGTTCATTATGAGATTAAAGATTGCTCTATTAGCTAGACCCACAAATCACTAACTGCAGCTATTTCAGCTAGCAAAAGTCTGCAGTACTGCTTTAAACTGAAAATACTGAATAACTTCATTTGAGAGTGCTTGGTAGCTTTTTCCTGGTTCATTAATTAGGGAAAAGAACCACTCTCAAATGGGTCTGAGTAAATTCAGAAATGTAATCCCCTAATGGGATTACACTGGGAGGTACAGCAGGTGGAACATTACCAGCAGATTGAGGGAGGTGATCCTTCCTTTCTTCTCAGCCCTGGTGAAGCACATCTTAAATATTGAGTCCAAGTCAGGGCTCCCCAGCACCTGGGAGGCAGGAACATACCAGACTGAATCCAGGAAAAAGTCAAAATGGTGGTGAGGGGACTGGAGGATCTTTCATGACTGTAGAGCTGAAATTGTTCAGCCTGAGAAGAGAAGGAATGAAGAGAGGTTTCTTGGCCGTGCCCAGGGGCAGGACCAGAGGTAGCAGGCACAAATTTAAACCCATGAAATTTCATAAGAGAAAGAATTATTACCTGTTACCAAACACTGACACAGGTTGCTCATAGAAATTTTTGAGTGTCCATCCCTGGAGATATTCAGACCCTGACAGGACACAGTGCTCCAGCTGACCCTGCATTAGCACTGATGTTGGACAACATAATATTCAGAGAGGTCCCTTACAGCCTCAACTATTCTGTGCACCATTTTGTCCTCCTGTGTGATAAGGTGAGTTTAGGAAAATGACAGGCTCTCTTTTGAATGCAGAGCATTTTGTCTCGTTTAAAGTGACAGATGTGCTGGACACTATGTGCCAGTCTCTGTGAGATCCCAGCTTCCATGGACCAGGTTTAAAAACAATATTGCAGATTATGAATGTACTAGATGATCTAATAGAAGAAATTACTGCTGCCCACAAACATGGTCTACCTCAGCTCTACACGGTCACTATTTAAAATTAAATGCTAGTTCTGGAGCAGGAGTCTTTTAGTTGGGGATAAAGGTTTTTAATTGTTTCTTACCTATTCTTTTTTTTGTATGGCTGCTGATGTCTTTATATAATGGCAAGTAGATGAGAGATGTTGTTCTTTATTAGTAACAAAATGTATTACAAGAGCTGTACATCTGCAAGGAGCCATGCTGGGAACTGGGTGTTCCTCAGCTGTAAAAAGATAATTCCTCAAACTGCAGACTTTGGGGCATTACAGAAATTACAACCATTCTCCTGGGTATAATCTACATAAATTATAAAATCAAAATGGAAAGCTGAAATTGAAAGGGTAACTCATATGAAGAAGAGAGATAGACGGCACTGTTTTGGTTATGACAGTAACTTCTTATTTCTCAAACCAACATGTGACTTGGTATTTTCTGAAATTGTTTGCAAACCATTAGGAAGATAGATAGCTAAGGAAGCAAACCATTGCATTTAGGATTGTAAGATAACCAGCACTATTACAGCAGAAGTGTTTTTTCTTTTTGCACCTCCAGACCTTTGCACCACCCCCAGCAGGTTTAGACATGGAACAATTTCAGTGCCGGGGGGAGCTATGTGTGTTTAGCCTTGAAAAGAGAAGACTTGGGAGCAGCCAACTGCTGTCATCAACTACCAACACAGGTTTTGAAGAAAACAGAACCAGGCTTTTCCCAGTATGCACAGCAGGAGGGCAGGAGGTAATAGTCTCAGGGTTGAAGCAAAGGAAATTGCAAATAAATGTAAGAAAAATAGGTCCCCTGTGAGGTCAGTGAACACAAGTCTGGGCTGCCCAGAAGGCTGCAGGTTCTCCACTCTCAGAAATTCAAAACTTAGGCAGACATGATGCCAAACAGCGTGATCTAACTTTGAAGTGATCTCTGCTTCGAGTAGAGAGTTGGATTAAATTATCCCCAAATGTGTTTTCCAACCTGAACTATTGGTTCTGCTATGTAATTTCAACTCAAATATTTATTATAGACCCCAGTCCAATATATCTCTTAAAATAAATCTACTAAAGACATTAGAGGAATATAATTTACTTCCCTGCTCAATCTAGTCATGAAAGAGATAAATAAGAATTATTGACATGAGAAAAAAAGAAGAGAATAGCTGTAGTTGCAGCTCTGTTCTCTGGGAGATATATTTTAATGTTCTTCCTTTGTCCTTCTTCAAATGCAAGTTCCTGGCATTTCAACACTGTTATTTAAAACAACAATTTAGTGGGTTTTTTATTCAGTTGCCTTATATCAAGACAAGACTATCAAGCCAAGAACTATTATTTACACAAAATGCATGACAAGAGAAAGTAGTGTACTCTATGTTCCTCACTTAGGTATTTTTATCCCTTTCTTCAAGATGCTATTGAAACTATAAGATAAACATGTTGGATAACAATAAAAGATATGAATGGAAACAAGGCATTGGATCCAAAATTTTATGGGGAAAAAATCCTTTATAATCCAGAGGCTCCTGGATAGATCAAGGCTTGAGAAGTCACCTGGAAACAATGTTTCGAAAAACACCTCCTAGGTAGTAACTCTCTCACTTGAAATCAGAGAAAAAATGGCTTTTACAGAAAAAAATAGTCCTTTTTCTGACAAGATGGAGTATTGAAAGTACCTCTGCTATGGCTGAGGAAAAAATTAATGCAGAAAAATATTATTGCAGAACCTATTAGAAGATGACATCAATAATATTAACTGTAGTCCAGAGTCAGTGTGGTAAATGAGAGAAATACACTGAGAGGAAAACCACAATAAGCTCTCAAAAGTCATGAACTTCACTTGACTCTGGTGAATGTTTCTGTCAGTCTTTTAAGGCCTGTGGTAACTCTTGTGGAACCAAATGGAAAATTAAGCAGCGACTATTTGTTCCTTGCATTATTCAAAAACTAATAGTAATCTCCCCTGGTGTTTTATTATTGCCATAGATTAGGTTGTCTGTAGTACTAATTGAACAGAGTCCTGCTGACTACAGAGAAAAGCAAAACAGCTTAACTGAATATCTGATTAATAAAAAAAAATAAATCTTGTTTTATGCGAAAGTTTTGCCTAACTTTTAAAATTAAAATAAAAAACTTGAATTTCATGCCTTGGAGTCTTTCATATCAAGAGTTGTTACTGCTTACAGATCCACCATGGGCAAACTGGAACAACAAGAGGGAGGACTCAGCTGGGGAAATTACATTTTCTGTCAGTGATTTAAGCCCCCTGTGCAGAAGGAGATATTCCTTCTAGTCCTTCTACAAAGTATCCCAGTTCTCAAGGGAGTATGTGTCCAGCATATTCCTTAAAAAATGTGTGAAATTCTCAACCACAGACCCGTGGTTCCTCCAGTACCCAGCCACAGACCTGTCCCACTCATTGGCTTGTCTGGCTTGAAGCTTGCTGGCAGATGGCACACAGGGAAGAGGGCACACTCAGCAGCTCGGGCACAGAGCCTGGCCGGGTGAGTATACTGACCAGCACCTAATAACACATGATTATCCTTTGGTTATTCCCATAACCCTTTTCTCCCCACACTTTTCCCTCCCATGTTCTCCTTGATACATCCTTTTGGTTCTTCCCCTAACCCTATGTAATAAGTTTTAAACAGTCACACATCTCCTCTCAACTCATAATAAGATGCCTCTTTCCTACCTTTTGTAATCTAATTTGCCTTATTCTTACCTTTACAAAGTTGAGTCTGTACATCTGATTCTACAAGGTTGTGTCTGAGTGCTTCATTAAGTGTCCTATCAACCAGCCTTTTCAGGTTTCTGTATCTGTGTGTCTGGTTTATTTAATTTTCCTGTTTCCCGTCCTTGTCTTTTTATGCTGAATAGCCATTAACCAGTTATCCTTACAAGTAAACACTAAGATAACAGAGTGTTAAGGGTAAATGACCTGCAGGCTGCCTAGTAGGTAGTAGACTGCCAGATTTCTATGAGCTAACCCAAAAGCATGGTTTGGGAGATAATGTTTTGAAGAAATTCACCTCCAGCCTCTCCTCCTGGCTTGAACCCCAGATAAGGATACTGAACACAGCAGGAGTCAGGATCTTTGGCTTCAAGTGTGGCTGAACACCAAATTTTCTGAATTTTCTAAATTTTCTGAATTTTTTGAATACAGTTGTTGCAGGGCCCCATCTCCTCCAGTAACAACCTGGTTTGCCACAGGTACTTTGAGTGTGACTTGTCTCATGCAATTCACGAGGTTGGACACCTTGTGATAACTCATCACTAAACTTCCTCCATAGCGGATAAAAACAGAGGTGCAAACCCAGAAGATGAGTCATTCCTCCTTTCCTATCCACCCACCTCAGGATGAAACAAAACCTCATCTGGAAATACTTTTCTCTCTATGGCCTACAGAGGAGTCAAGGCAATCAACCTTGCCTAATCACCTCACTTGCCAATAGCATGGTTGGGTATGCATTCACCTCTGTGTGGGGAGGTGGAACTTATCTGCATGATCCAGTACTTCTTTTGTGACTGTAATCAAACCTTCCATCTGTCTGTGCCTAATGGCCTCTCTGCAGCCCCTTTTTTCTCAAAGGACTGCCACACACAGTACTAGGCACAGTGAGGGACACAAGCAAGAAAACCCACATGCTTTCTTCTCCTTTCAAGATGTCACACAGCTGGTCAGCAACAGGTAAGGCAACCAACTGTTCAGTGTGCTCGAAGCTTTGGGAACACTTCTGATTTCTACACAAATACTGCTGTTATTGTTGGTATTGTTATGCAAATAGTTGGTCTATTAGTAATATATTTTCATCCTGGAAAATGCACACATTTAAATGTCTTTAAAAGCACCAAGAGCAAGACAAATGAAATGGAGAAAACATTCTGTAACATGTGGTGTACTTGCATCCCAGCAAATGGCATGTTACTCCTGGGAACCTCCCACGCTCCGGTGTGTCAGTGCTTCAAGCTCCCTCTTCAGTGGGTGGAATTCCACAAGCTCTTCCATGAGGGGTAAGCACAAGCCAAAATATCCTGAAAGGAACTATGGTTGGGAAATTGCTCTCCCCACATGTAGCCATGAAGTTGAATATTGTTGGACATTCAGGGAGAAAGCTCCTCTTAAATTGTTTGTTCTCTCCTCACAGAGAAAGGAAAAAAATATTCATTTTCTTTTCCTCACAAAATTTTGTGCACTTGATTATTGCTTAAAGTATTGAAGGACGTAACACTACTCTACACTAAGGACTCTTTTTAGTTATGAGCTGAGACATCACAAGCACACACTTAGACACTTGAAGCACACTTGGACAAAAATGGAGATAAATGCAAAAGGTCAATGTTAGACCCTGTTATGGATGAAAGGGTAGAAAAGCGTAGGCTCACCTGTGCTGGAGAAGATGATAGAAGATGTGAACAAGGGAAACTTGGGAGGGATGTAGAAACGGAGGTGGAGGCAATAGTGGGAACTCCCTTTGGTAAGGGAAATGCTGAGACTGGATGAGGATTTATTGGGCTGGGAAAGACTGGAATCAGATGGGTAAGAAAAGTAGTATCAAAAGGAGAGCAGGGCAAGAAGGAAAGGGGTGGGACTGCAGCATAGAAGAGAAATGTGTCTCTTCATGTAGCTAATGTCTGGGGGGAGGGATAAGTGCAGAGACCAAAAACCTGACCTGCGGTGAGAAGGCAGAGAGGGAGCGAGAGCGTGAGGAGCTGGAAGCCGGAGTGTCCACTGGAAGCTGGGAGATGGTTAGTGTGGACAGGGCTGCAACTGTTACATGTTTGCACAGAGCAAGTGCTGCCACACTATGAAAGCCCAGTGGCTTATCATCACTGATCATTGTTCCTTTTTTTTTGCTTTCTTTTCCAACACCGGAACCAAAGAAGATGAATTTTTATCACCTCTCCCCCAAAAAGACAAAAATATAGAGACTTCTGAACAGGTTCCATGAATTTGGCATAAATTTCTTGTTGCTGAGATCAGAACATTTTCTTTTTCTTCTGGGATTTAATTGTTCATTTTTTAAATCCATCTAATTGTTTTGTTTTGTTCATGTTTTTAGGCTTCCAATACAAGCATCATCTGCTGTAATTCACAAAATAAACTTTGTTGCAGTTTCCTTCTGCCAGACTGGGTAAAGTCTAACTCTGGTAGAAGGCAAATTTTGAGCAGACCCTGTAGTTTTATAACTACACCACAAAATTTTGCTTTTGTGGATACTATTTCTAAATCCTCATGCATTTTTTGGGAGGTACTGTTCCTAGGGAAAGAAGCTTCCTTTTATAGAAGTAGAAGCAAATGGGATTTTGGAGATCACTGCCACATCAATTTTTGCGTGGACACTCCTCATGGCTAAAGGTGCTTGGCACACCCTTGCTGGGACCCTGAGAGAAGTCTTAGTTTCAGCTTTTGAAAGAGATCCATTGTCTGTTCACTGCGCTGAGCATTGTCCTATATTGTACAAAATCCACTGGAAAATTGGATATTCAGCTCCAATTTTTGTCAGAGCTGCAGACACCGACACAAACCAATTATGCTTGTAGACACCCTCCTTGCAAAAGGTGCTCATGCCTTGTCATGCTAAAAGAGCCTTGGCTGAGGATTTTGGGAATTCAGCCCTTCTGTTGTTAAATACTATCCCATCTCACATCAAATACACTACTTATGGCACGGCAGATTATTTGCCTGAGCTTAGAACTAGCTCTCTCTGCAAATGTTTCAGTGAGTTAAATTTGACAGCACAAGTGTCCATATACAAGGAGCACTCTAGAAACAGAAGTTCAGAGAAGAGGAATTCGGTTCATCCAGAACTCATTTTTCATTGAAGAAAATACCTGTTCTCCTTAAGATCTCATCCAAAATGTAGGGTGGGAGTCCCACATTTCATGGGTGCCACCAGCTGCTTGGCTAGCATTCCTCTGAACTGCAGGGAAGCAGGACTGTATTTTAATTCATCAACAGAACAGGTATGTTCTGACATCTGCCTCCCACATGAATTTCTCTTTCACAGGAGAGGTGCTCCATCCCTCTGATCAACTTGGTGGACTCCTCTGGACTTGCTCCAACAGGGGTACGTCCTGTTGGACATACCCGTGTTGTTCTTGTGCTGGAGCCCCCAGGGCTGGATGCTGTGCTTTAGGTGATGTTTCATGAGGGCAGAGTAGAGAGGCAGAAGCCCCTCCCTCACCCTGCTGTTTTGGACGCAGCCCAGGGCACGTTTGGCTTTCTGGGCTCTGAGTGCCCATGGCTGGGTCATGTCCAGCCTCTCATCCACCAGCACCCCCAAGGCCTTCTCAGAAGAGCTGCTCTCACTCTGCTCATCTCCCCAGTGTGGATACTGGGGATTCCCTGGCCCAGGTGCCATACATTTCACTTGCTCTTATTAAACCTCATGAGATTCCCATGGGCCCATTTCTTGAGCTTGTCCAGGATGGCATCCAGTCCTTCGGGTGTGTCAACCGTGCCACTCAGCTTGGTGTCATCGACACATCTGGCATCAGCATATCTGTCTGCAGCTAACACCTATAATGCAAAGCTGGTTGCAGGTGAGCCCCATACATTACTGAGAAATAAAGCAAACTGGCTTAGCCATGCCACTGAAGTTCTGCAGTGCGTCACAGAGTGTGCAGACCCTGAAAGCATTCATTTTGGGTCCATGCTACTTAATTTCCGCCATTTCAGAGGCAATTATTTTTTTTCATAAATCCTTTCTGAGTTAGTCAGTGAGATAAGCCTTGTCCTTCCAGAATACTGAGCTCAGCAACACTCAGAATATTGGAAAACCAAGAAATATAGCACTGCAGTGCACAGCCACACTGCCTTTACTCTGCTTCCTTCCTGTCCCATTAAGGCCAGCTATATCCAGTGACAACGTTTTGAAAGCACTTTATGGGTTTACAGATGGGAAATATGGTTATGATGTAATGCACACAAAATGGTTTAGCATGCGGTTTAGCACAGGCAGATTTTTTGAAAGGCTAAATTGTTGAACATAAGGAAAACAGGGGTAGATCCTGCTCAACCCTGTGCAATGGAAAGCATAAATATGTCTTCTTTGGATATACTGAGTATAGTGGCTGAGAGGCTTATAACAACGGTTAAGGCTGTGATTTTACTTCTGGGATCCTTGGTGTTTGGGTTGTTCTTAAAAAACACCACAAAAGGACATACACCATCACAACACAACCTTGCCGATGCATTAAAATATTTTGTTGTGGAATTTCTTAGAACCATTCTTTTCAACACAAGATAAATATTTTCCTGAAGGGATGAATGTGCACACACACAGATACTCTAGTGCAAAGATCTGAAATACTACACTAACAGGGCAATTTGTAGAAAATACTTATGGGCTGTCTTCCCCCATATTTTGTTGCTGTGAGATAAATAGCAGAAGGAAATAGGGTAATGATATTAAATGATACATTAAACTGTGTTGTCAGCTAGTCCTTAGAGCATCCAAGGATATATGTTTTTGCAGTTATTTATAGAATTTAAGAAAAAAACCCAACTCACTGACTGCAGAAAAAGTTGCTTCAAGTTACCTGGCACGTTAAGCTTTTGTACTGGGGCCATAATTTCAGCACAAGTTTCAGGCTTCTCCGGTCCTTCTAGCTCCACTGCCTACAGGTGCAGGAGCCTCTGAGCTTGTGCAGGCTCAGGGATGGTGAACAGCAAAGGCTGGCACCTCCTCTCCCCATTGACACCCGTTGTTCATAATTTCCCCTGCCACCTGCATCATTAATGTACCTTCCAGTATCTTTGAAGAAACAAAGATGAGCAGAGGTACTGAATGCACATAAATATTCATGTATTTGTATCAGTTCAGCTGTTACATGGGAGGATCCTGCACCCTTTGGAGACCAGTGCATCTAAAGATGTCCAAGACCTGGGCTGCCAGTGTGCACCTCCTCCTTTTTCTCATTGACAGCCACCACTTTTTTCTTGGTTTCCTGCAGCAATGGGAGGCAATTAAATGGAAGCCTGGAGAAGATAGTAGGGATAGAGACACATTACAGATCATTTGTTTGGAGGGGGAGCCTAATGAAAGCACCAGAAATCAGTCAGCAGAAGACTCCTGGGATTACTTCAGTCTGCTTTGAGGCACGACCGAATTTACCTTTGCCAACCCCAAGCACATATTTTAACTAACACATTCTTCAAAAATTATAGAGCAGGCCTTCCGTAGCTTCTCTAGCTAACTTGTGCCCAATTCCTCAGCAGCCTGCTTGAAGGTTTTTCCAAATACTTATCCTAAATTGTCTTTCTGAACAGTGAGCAGGTTTCTATTGTGCTGGAAAGGAGAACACCTGATCATAGCTTTCTCTTTTCAGCAGATTACAACATCATTGTGTTCAGTTTTTACAATTATTGGCCTGCTCATATTGTAATTTTCCAGAAAAAATATTACTTTTCTCTTTTTCACATAAATTACTTGTGTAAACCTCATCACATTTTTGGAGGTCACTTCTGGACTCCATCATTTCCCTATCATTTTACTAAATAACACCCTTCAGATGTCATATACTATGTATGACTCCAAGTCAGTGACATCCACTTTAGAATTCTACAGCTATAAGTAATCTTACTATAAAATATAGATTTACTATATTTACTATAAGTAAATCATACTATTTAAAAAAAAAAAAAATGTATTCCTGAATAAAATTTTGGGTTTTTTTTCATAATTTCATCCTATAACTCCATGTTGGTCCTTCCTGCAGTACTGACACTCAGCCAGATATGTCCCATTATACATGGAAGCCTTCTTTCTAAATTTAGCATTTTGCACTTGACTTTATTGAGTTTCATCTCACTTAGAACCACTTTACATTCTTGTCCTTCCTTGAGATTTCTCGTTACTCAGGTTGGTGTCATTCTCAAATCTGATGTTCACATGCTCTGTTGCATCATCTCAGCTATTAAACACAATTTTGAAACTTCTAATGACTCTGACCCCTGTACAATCACACTTCAATGCCCTTGAAGAGTGACAGAGAATCTTTGATTAACTCTTGTGAAGAGGACTTCATCACGTTGCCATACACCCACTTTTAATGATTGCATCTGCAGGGTATTTGTCTACTGCAGTTATAAGAACCTCGCTAAAACCAGAATGAATCATATCAACCCTCTAAAGTCACAAGGCTGGCTACCCTGCCAAAGAAAAGAAGTAGGCTGCTTCAGTGGGATGCATTATTTACAGGTCTGTGCTGGCTGTTTTTATTCCCTCTTATCCTCTAGATCCATGCTTTCAGTGGATTGAACTGAAGGGTATGTGATTTTGTGGTTTCATTTTTTTCTGCTTTTTAAAGGTAAGCCTGTTGTTTTCCTTCTTGCAGTGGTCTCCAACAGATGGCTTGAGTATATCTCTTGTAAAAACTTTCTCTTTCTTTTCTTTCCTATTCCTCTATCACCAACTTGGATGAAAGTTAGTAATTCAATGATTGCAGTTAATTCTTTTTATGCCAATAAAGCACACCATACCTCTGCATTTTTGCATAAATTAATTTGCTTTTTCTCTTTTGAGATTGTAGGTGAAGACTTGGTCTTAATACACTTAGCACATCTCTTTCTTGATTTCCTTAATTTTCCTGTAGTCTTCACCCTACTTTTAACCTTATCCTCGGATTTAAATTCTGCTCTTTTCCCCATATTTTTCAGAATAGCTGTTTGATTTTCAACTCCTTAAAGAACTCCTGGGATAATTTCTATTGGTATAATTATCTTATTTTTTCCCTTTGCAATGGTCCAGCTTGCCACTTTGCTTTTCACATAATCTCTTTTAATAGCTGCCAGCCTTTGGCACATCTGTGTATTTAAAACAATTGACTTCGTCTAGAAATTCTTCCCACCAATTTCTTACTTTCTTAGTTTGCTTTTTTCCCACTCCATAACTAATTCTGCCACTTTTTCTCTGCCAATCCCTTAGACTAATGAATTTTATTATGCAAAATCACTTTTTTGGAAATCATCTTCCTCTCCTAAGAAATTCTCATCTATTCTAAATTCCTCCCACTCAAAACTAAACTGAACCAACTAAAAACCTGAGATATTCCCCTGGCAGCAGACTCTGCCTTACAGCCACGTTTTAGTTAGGTATCTGCCTGTGGCAGGGGAGGTTGGACTAGGTGGCCTTTGAAGGTCCCTTCCAGTGCAATTAGCCTGAGATTCTGACAAGACTGACTAGGACAAGCAGTGGACCCTGCTTCGGACAAAAGGCTTTTGTTCCATCTCTTTTTAAAAAAATTTTACATCTAATATACACAGTCTCAGAGATCAGATATGGCATGAAATACAAATGTTACAATTCATGTTTTTTTCATATCTCTTTCAAAGGTGAATACCCAGAAAACATTAATCAGGACTAGAAAGAGCACTCTGGGAGAGTCACATGGAAATGAGTTGTTTAGTCCTGTACATAAAGTGAATGGTCTCCATCTCAAAAAATTTTAATTAATAAATTACTCCAAACCCTTATTTTTCATTTCCACATTACTCTAACCGTATACAGTTTTAAAGTACTTAATATTTATTATTTTGCCTTTCAGAAGAGAGTGTTCTATGTAGGATAAAGACACAAATTGATTCATTTTTACAATCATATGTTCATTATTTCAGCTCATTGCACAGGATTACGAAATTCTGATATGGTCTGATTGCAGCATTTTTCCTTTCCAAAGCAGTGAGATTGTGCTTCTGCTAAAAACCTATACACAGAGATAGAAATTGTGCTCACACCTGCAACGTCGATATCTTTGAAAAATAATCAAGCCTTTAAGTTCCTCTTGTTTAGAAAGAAAATAGCTCAATGGGGTTTTTATAAAAAAACCCCAACACACAACATTTTAGTAACTGCTTCCACAGGTAAGTACAACATTTTATCCTTTCACCATTTATTTCTGCTGTGATACCAACTTCTTTTACTTTCAGCTTTTACTGAAACACAATGATATCTACTAAGCCTTTGTGATGGCTGTGATTGAGCTGCTGCTTATGCACTGCTTTCAGCTCTCAGCTATCTCACACATCTGCCAGCTGCAGGAATTGATACCAGAATCTCTGAAAATGCAATGGAAAACAGTTATGCAGCCTTGCAAGGAACACAAGTCTTCAGTGCTCCCTCTCCCAGTCCCAGGTTTCTTGAAGTATGCTCAAAGTTTCAGAAGCCTGTGGACTGAAATCCACTACTTTTTAGTCACTAACATCTTTAAATGCCCACTGCCTGTATAAAGGCCTCTGTTGAAAAATGATTTTCTTTAGGTAAGTGATTTGTCATTTGCAAATGTCATTTGAGTTGATCTTAACAGCATGAAATTCATTCTTCTAGGAGAACAATATTTTCCAAATTTCTACAGATTTAGAAAATTACTGTGCAAAAACATTCAAGCTTCTCCACTTAGGTGTAGGCTGTTGGACAAATCAGACCCTGGGCTATTCAGAAATAGAGGTCTCTTTTTGTTTCTGCCCATCCCTGCACCCTCACCTGCCTTCAGGGAGAGATTACATTTTCCCTTGAACCTCTCAACTGACCTGCTGCCTCTCTGGGGTCTTCTAGATGCTTTTGTGTTCTTGTTCATTTTGTTCCTTTCTTTTTTTGTACTATGTTTTTCCACACTATGGTTTTTGATGTTTCATATATAAAAAAAGTATATTATTTCATTTCTAAGAACGAAATGTTCTCTGGGGGACAGAAGTTGGGGTGCTACACAGGTGTTAATAACAAGCCTTTTTTTTAGTTGTTGTCTTATTCTGTCTTACACTAAAAGCTACTAGAAGAAAAGCATATAAAGGAAGGAGAGGCTCACCTATCTAATTCTGCCAGAAGGCTGACAGTAAGTCTCAAATAACCAGTGTCCTAGGGAGAAACTTTTGTGTCAACACCAGCCCACAGAAAGCTTCTTGCCTTTGCTCCGCTTGTCCTAAATGCCTCCCTGTGTCATCTGTCCATGTCCTTGTCAGCTTTCCACTGTTACCCACCTTGGCATCCTCTCCCACACCTACTGATCCAAACTGCCAATCCACAGCTCTCTCCTGGTCATCTCCTTGGTGTGTCTCCATTGCTCCCCACTATCTTCTTGTGAAGCCACTCCTTTGCTGATACACGTCATTTATCCAATACACATCCTCACCCCAACTCCACAGACCTCTTTCCCCCTCAATGTTTCTCACTCCCTGCTGCCAAGTCTCCAATCCTGGTGCTTCTGCTTCTACACAGCTCTATTTTAGAGACCTATCACTTACACTGATCTACCTGTATTTTATTTTATATATTGTCTTTTTCACTATAAAGTGTTTCCTCTGGGAGAAAAGACAGAATATACGTTTTTTGGTTAATGCATACACAGGATTAGTCCATTAGCAATGTCACATTGATACTGCATCTCTTGTCAGAGGCTAAGTCTCAGCTGTCCCCTTGAACTCTTCCTTACTTCATTTGGAGTCTTCAGAGAAAATGGAGCTGTATACATCTTTTGAAGCTTTGCATTTTAAGTTTCTCATTCTTAGTTCTGATATTCTTGGAGACAGCTAAGAAGAGAAAGAAACACATAACCACCAAGAGCATGTTAATCACATCCATCTCTCTATCTCCACTGAAGAAGCCAGGGTATTAAGTATGCTAATAAAAATCCCAGTGGGTGAGTTATCTTTTTCCAAAAGAAACTGGCAAATAATACATTCTTTCAAGACTCATGATTGTGGTATTAGGGGGAAATAATCCCCCATTTCCCAGGCTTTTCTTTTTTGCCAAGGCTCATTGTTGGCCCAGCAAGAGGATCTGATGGAGGATGCCTTCTCCAGGAGCAATGAAGGCCCCCTGCCTGCAGCCCCCTCTGGCTGCAGAAGGGTCATTTGGAAGTGGTTGGGGAATAGGCTGAAAGAAATGGGGAGTCTGCTGCTCTTAACATGGCTGTGGTAAGCTTTCTCTTTGAAGGAAAGCTGAGCTGTTTTTCTGGTTACAGAAAGGCTAGATAGCTGTGAGGATTGTTCCATGTGTCTTAGGGATATGAACTTTGTTATCAGGAGATCACAAGTAACTCATAATAAGTCTGGTAAAGGGTTGGAAGTGCTCAGGCATGGTTAAAAAGGCAGCCTGGTGTTAGGGGAGCATTTCTCTCTGGAGAAAGAACATCAGCCTCAGAGCATTTATTGTGGTCACTTGTGATGTCCCCTCAGGGGCACTGGCATGACTATAGCCTTCAGAGCAGCAGATGGCAGAAGCATTTGCAGCCCAGTGCAGCACTTCTCTCAGGCTGTTGGAAGAGACCCTGCTCCAGCCATCACATGCAGGAATTCATTGCCAGCATGGAAAAGGAGTGGAGGACATCTGCAAGAATGCTGGCAGCTGCAAGAATGCTGGCAGCTGGGGCAAGGTGGCATGAGGTGTCCACTGGAACATGAGTGTGAAGAGAGCAACAAATGGCGAAGTCAAAGCAGGATCACAAAAGCTGGGGCTGTAATTTTTTTGCAAGAACCTCACATTGACTTTCCAAATTGTGAAATGTACGAAAAATGGGCAGAAAAAAAGACAGTAGAAGATTGCTGCCCAGTGTTATCCAGAGGTTTTAATTCTATTCTTAGATTAATATCCTATGATTCTGATTTCTGACCTACAGTATTTGAAGTTGTGAGAGCTGATACTCTGAGGCTGTTTTTAGGTTTGCACAAAGGTCCCAGGCAAATATAGCAGCACACATTTTGGAGATGGAAAGCAGGAGTTCAGTATCCAGTAGTCTGAGTTGAGAGGCACAATTGCTGTATGAATGACACAAGAACATCATTGGTTTCCACAGTTTTTTCTTTTACGTCCTTTGTGTGCCTCTCTGGAAAAGTAGTATTCATCAGTCTTCATAGATTGAGAATAGTTAGGTCATTAAGCAGACTTCACTGCAAGATAGAATCACCTGAGAAGTCTAAGTGTGTTTGATTAACAGATCCAAAGAAACATGAAGAGAAATCTTATCTTCTTCACCACCTTTGAAAATCCCAACCAATAGGATGATGCTGAAGATAGCCCAGCATCTCGCCATTAGAGACAGATGGCTAGAACCACCTGGATCCTGTTAACAACGTCATCATCTTCTGTGTAAGACAGCCAGTCCAGCTGGAACTGTTGCCTCCAATTAAAGTGGGGTAGAAGAGCAGCATCTCACCATTGGCAAATGCCTCATTTAACCAGGCTCAGCCAGGTTGTTAAGGTGATAAAAATATATGTGTTTGTGTTTATCCACTTGCAAATGACCTACATCTTCTCAATCTACAATAAGGAGATCAGTGCAAAAATCCCTGGGATTTACAAGAGGTGAAAACAAAAGAAAATAAGTGGTTTTACTGTATATAGCACAAAATAATGATTACCTAAGCATCGATTTTGTTTAATTGCATAGAGCCTGATTTGAAATATTAAATCCTCATGGGCTTGATTTGAAAATGCAATAGATACACATAATAACATGGTAAAAATGGACCACACTTACTTTTGCAAATAATTAACTGCAGATTCTGTTATGAATAAATTTACAAGGATAACTGGATTAGAAAACCTCTGCACTAAAAGTTAGAGCACATATGCTGGATTATAATTGAGACACCTGCATGTTGCACTAATGTAGTTTTTCTGCTTTCAGATAAGTAATTTGTACTAAGTGTTGTTCTATAATATTGCTAGATCGCAAAGTCAAGTTCTAAGCTTAAATGGACCTTGGGCAAAATGTCAACAGAAATTACATCCAGAGAGCTTGATTGCTGTCCTTAAAATGCAATATTTCACAGCTCTGACAAATGAACTGCCACTGTACACAAAGCCAAGTATTACACTGACTTGGTGTGATAGATTTTATTCTGTGGGGGAATATAATTGGATTTCCATAAACCTTAAAGAAGGAAAAGATGCTGGATTTATATAAATCTCTTGAGGTTGTTAAAGACAAGCAGAGTTTCTGTCCATGAAATACACATTACGAAGTTGTCAAGGAGAAGAGGATGCAGAGCTGTTTCATAGATTGCTCTAGAAAGGAGTTGTGCCAAAACTCTTTTGCAAAAGCCTTGAATTTCCTTTCAATAAATAATGTTTTGCAGTGCTACCTATAATGTTGTTCATAAGGTTTACATGAACCTTGGATCCTAATGACTATGCACAGATCTTCTTAAAAACTGCTGGTCTTCTCCCTCCTTCTCCCTGAAGGTGAATACATTGGTCAGGAAATGAGTAGGATAAAAGGCGAGGAAAGCTGAGAAGGAAATATATTCTGAAACTTATTTTAATATCTGTTGCACACTGAGTAGGAGACAGTGGGCTGCTCGGAAAAGCTGTGGATGCCCCATCCCTGGGAGTGTCCAATGCACAGTTGGATGGGGCTTTGAGCATCCTGGTCTAGTAAAATATGTCCCTGCCCATGGCTGGGGGTTTGGAACTAGATGATCTTTAAGGTCCTTTCCAACCCAAGCCTTTACTATGATTCTATGAATATATGAGTTACAACATACCTAAAATAAGAATAGTATGTACTGTT
The DNA here is from genome assembly GCA_013400515.1 of Erpornis zantholeuca. NCBI lineage: Eukaryota > Metazoa > Chordata > Aves > Passeriformes > Timaliidae > Erpornis > Erpornis zantholeuca. Next base: position 32,307 of record VZTN01028702.1, read on the forward strand.
TCTAGCCAGTTCTTTTCGGTTTTGTCTCTAGCAATATCAACCTGATCTCTACACTAATCTCAACCCATGGATTTTTCTTTTCAATTTTAGTACAAAAAAATTGAAACAATTGCTTCCAAACAATTGAAAATGTGATGTATCTAATCAGACAATGAAGGGAATAGCAGATTTTACATGCAAATCTTTCTTTTCCTATTCATATATAAGAGCCTGCTAAGTGTGATGAAGAAGCATTGCCTTAAAGCATAATAATATGAGAAGGGTGACTAAAAACCCCCACTGATCTTTCACCCAGGTCATGAATATGACCTCAGGAGGTGCTGTGTACAACATGAAATAGTTATGCATGGAGTGGGTGTCATTTCTCGGTAACTGTTCAAAGTCCAGCAGCAGCACTCCTCTCTTGGAGGATTTGGCAGAGGGCAAAGCAACAAAACGAGGTTGATCAGAACCTGTACAGGATGGGGCAGAGATGGGCTGGGCCTAACTCAGGGAGCTCTTTCCAATGAATATAAACACCTGACAGGAAATCGAGAAGAGTGAGCCAGGATCTTTTCAGTGGTACATAATGTCTTGCCTGGGGGCAATGTGCACAAAACTGAAACAAAAATAAAAACAGTGTTGTTACTGTGAAGTTGAAGTTAGCATCAGCACAGGCTGTCTGGAGAGGTTGTGTAGTCTCTGTTCTTGGAGATACTCAAAATCCACCTGGACAACCAGGTCTAACTAACCGTGCTGGACAGGGATGGACCAGAGGTGCCTGTTGGCTCCAGCCTCTCCATGGTACAGTGCCTGTCACCCACACTCAGGGAGACAGAGACAGGGATGCATCCACATCCCCAGCATTTGCAAGTGGCTGCTCTGTTCGGTGTGTTCTGCCTCCAAGGCCCCAGGATAAAATTACTGCTTTTCATGTGGGACGGGAAAGAGATTTATATTAAAGTATCCACAATATTATGAGGGCTCCCTGGTACTGGATTAAAGGGTGATCAGATAGGCTGCAAAGGTGCTGGCTTTTTGAGTTAGAGCTCCATAGGCAAGGCTTTGTCACTCTCAACCCTGCAGCAAGTTTTGGGCACACACCTAAGGAAGAGGTGGTGACATTTTGCTGTGCTTTCAAGGGAAAAGTGATCCCAGGTGTGCTGACAGGGCTGGTCAAAGAGAAAGGCTGTGCTTGTCACTGAACACAGCTCTACAGAGGATTTATGGGAAATACTCCCAGGGAACAGCATGAAGGTAGAGATCACATGACCTCTGAAACTTACTACAAATTTTTCTGAGCAGAAATTGCTCAGGTAGCTGCATTATAGCATTGCTGTAAAATGGGATGAAATGGGTATCTGAAATCAGTTATAGATCAGTTTATTCAAAGAGTCTACATTTTTTATTTCTACCTTTGATCATCTTTATCTCTGTTTAGCATGGACTATCTGGACTTTGGAAGCTCATTTGGACTAGAAGAAAAATTAGAAACTTAATGCAAAACATCCTGAACTTTCTTTTCCTAAATATTTGGAAATGGCTTTATTTATCAAAGAAAGAACCTCTTCTATTCAAACTTTCCCACTTAATAACCTGGCATTTTCTGCAGAAAGCATTTAATCACAAAACTCATGACAGAGAAAGAGCCTTTTCAAATGGAGTGAACACCTGACAGTGACAGGAATTGGTGAGTTAATAGGAGACCATATGGGGGTCAGCATTGCAATTTTGCAATTGTTGTGTGTTTCATTTTGTTAGGCTGGAAAAATTGAGCAAATGCTAAGATGCTTTTGCACGGTTTTTTGCCAGCCTCCTTGGGAAAAAAAAATGAGAGCCTTGTAGACTCCTGGTGGGGCAATGATAGTGTTGCAGAAAATACAATGGAGATATAAAGGCAGAAATCTTTCTCTTTAACATCCTCACTGTTCCTTTTCAAGGCTAGAGGTTGAAGGAGCACATCTTTTGACAAGTTGAACTGCCAGTAAACAGATTTGTTTTGTTGTTTACCATCTAGCAGTATTAGAATTCAAATGTGCTGGGTGCTTCCCAGAAGTGACCCTGCAGACCCCTAGAATGTTACTGCAGCTCCAGATATAGTTGTGTCCAGTAGAAAATGCCTTAAGATCACAAATTTAAATACTGCCATATAGTGCTTATCACTGAGCAGATGTCAGGAGATAATTATCCACCTGAACCAGATGGCCAGCTAAAAGAGACTCTCCTATTTATTAGATTCTTGATTATTTTCTTTTCTTAATGTTTAATGAGCGCAGTAGGGGAAGAAGTGGTAAAATGAAAAGGTCTGACAGAGTCAAGGCTTTTAGGTTATGGGAAGTTCTCTGCCTTGATTTTGTAATGAGTCTGCTCTTTCCCAGAGGTACACATTAGGATCACTTCTGTAAGACTAGGCTGATGAATAAGCACGTGTTTTTGTTTTGCACTTGGCTTTGAATTAATCTCCTGTACCATGCAGAGAGCTCTCAGAGTTTCCTCAGTTAAGAGCTACTTCCAGCATGGCACAAGCAAAGGCAATCTTATGTCGCTAGAGAAAAACTGTGACTCTGCAATGCTAGCCACACCTTGTGATGCCAATGCCCACTTTCTTCCTTTCTCTTTTCAAAACAAACATAACATCTGCTGAAAGTTTTCCTGGTTTTGGAGAAATCCACTTCTGGTGTGGAGAACCCAAATTTCTTTTCAAGCTAGAGCATATTATTCACCATGTACAGCCAGGAAGCACAATGTTTTTTTGTCTGAAGGAAACATGGGAGTTTTAACTAGGAGTAAAGTCTTGATGCCACAGTGGTAAATATAAGAATAGAGAGAAAAATACAGCTTTTTCACTGTACTATTCTTTAAAGATATGAACCAGTGTATCTGGACTTACACAGTAAATTAAAATTTCATGGTGAAAATGCAGACAATATTCAATAAATGCCAGTCCGAGTGACATGTAAGCCCTAAACCTAATAATAATGAATATTTTATAGACACCGCTCAGTAAAACTGTGAGGTGTTCACATATCTCAAATGCCAGAAGGAGCAGAGCATCTGATGTTACTGAGCAGGGCTGCAGAAGCTAATCCTGTTCACACTGTGAGGAGCTGTTAAGGAGTGATTGCGAGGGTATGTAAAAACATATCAAACAATGCTAAGGCATCTCAGCTGAATCTGCTTCCCTGTAACATTAAGCAGAGACAGCTCTGCTGTCATCCTTAGTGAGAGAGATGCTGTGTCGGAACATGCTGCTGGAAACCTGAGAGTCTCACTATTTTGGAAAGCCCATTTGCAAGCGCTGTAATCATGTAACATGAAGAGAGTTGTCAGTCACTCACAAAATCATCCATCTATTTGCAGCTTTCTTTATGCTCATTTTTGATGATTTTTTTACACCTGCTGTAGCAAAGTTCTCATTTTTCTAGTCCAAAACGATATTCAGAACTCACAAATTAGGCATCACCTCAAAAAACAGGGAAAAGAAATGAGAGCTCTACTAAATGCTTAGGCTTGAAATGATGAATTTTTTTCTTTTTTTTCATTCATTTAAATGATGAAGAGAGCTTTTATAATGGAAAAATGTCGTTTTACCCTGGTATCACAATTGCAAACTCTGACACATTTTTGTTTGGTCCAAGAACATGAGTTTTCAGAGGCTGCTGGTTCAGAGGTGACAGGTACCTTTTAAGGAGTTTTCCAGTTTTCTGACAGGATCAGGAGTATCTGCCCCTGAAAAAAGGAACCTAAAATCAAGGTGTGCTTCTGGTGGTTCCTGCAACTTGCAGTGCTGCCCCATGGTGATAGTTCCATCTGTGGGAGCAGAGAGGTGATGGTGGCAGTAAAGAAGTTCTGGCAGTTAAAGTATCTCATTATTTACCTTTCCCTCCAAATAAGGGGTGCCTTAGACTCTGCTACATGGCATACCCTGAAAGACATGGGATAGACATTGGAACATGAGCACCTGGTTGCTGTGGGGTTCAAGACAAGGGTGCTACAACACCCTACATCTCCTGATCCCCTGAAAACCCTTCACAGGGACATGTGCTGAATTGTTACACTCCTGATGGCCCCTGGATGTTTATCGAAGCAAAATCCTTTCCCTGAATATCTGTCATATCTGACCAGCACAAACCCAGATGATAGAAAGAGGAATGCCAGCATCAGACTCTGGCAAGCCTCTCAAACCACAGCAGGTTTTATAGAATCATGGAATGTTTTGGGTTGGAAGGGACAATTAAGATCATTTGGTTCCCACCCCTCCACCATGGGCAGGGATACCTTCTACTAGACCAGGCTGGACAAAGCCCTATCCAGGCTGGCCTTGAATGCTTTTAGGGATGGAGCATCCACAACTTCTCTGGGCAACCTTTTCCAGTGCCTCACTAATCTTATATAAAGAACTCCTTCCTAATATCTAATATAAATCTGCCCACTTTCAGTTTAATGGGACCACTGTCCTGTCCCTACATTCCCTTGTAAAATGTCCCTCTCCATCAGTCTTGCAGGGAGTCCCTGAGGCACTGGAAGGTGTTACAAGGAGTCCCCAGAGCCTTCTCTTTTCCATGCTGAACAACCCCAACTCTTTCAGCCTGTCCCTGTAAGAGAGATGCTCTGATCATCTTCGTGGCCTTCCCCTGGATCTGCTCCAGCACTATGATGTCCTTCTTATGTTGTCACGACCCCAGGGTTGGACTCAGTGCTCCAGGTGGGCTGTCACAAGACTGAAGGAAAGGGGGAGAATCCCATCCCTGACCTGCTGGTCACAGTCCTTTTGATGCAGCCCAGGATATGGTTGCCTTTCTGGGCTGCAAGCACACATTGCAGGGGCACGTTCAGCTTCTCATCCACCAACAACCCTGAGTCTTTCTCCTCAGGTGTGCTCTCAACATATTGACTGCCCAGCCTGTGTCTGTGCTTGTGTTTCAGCATGAGCTACCGTTCCAGGAGAGATTAATGGCCTCATGTGATGAAAAGATAAGTGTATACTTTCCTCAGTTGGAATTAAATCTGGAGGAAATAAGGTTCTACAAAGAGCAGAGAAATCACAGGTGGCAGAGATAATAGGAACAAAAGAAGAAGAAAACGTAATAAAATCTGAGGCCATTTATCAGTTGGTAGTGAAAGGATTGCAGCTTGCAGCAGAGAGAGACAAATTCTTTTTGCCTTGATGCAGAAAGAAACCATAGAAAAATCCGCCAATGAGGGATTCCTTGGAGACTGTCAGCCCAGACTGAAAAATTCATTTCTGAAGTGCTCGATTCCCACCCATTATGATGCCTAATGATATGGACATTTGACAACACAATCTTTTCTGATCTCAAGACTGTGTGTGTGTGAGCTGGGAAAAGAAAATACCTATTCATCTTTCTTTAGTGCTGGAGTTTATGTCACAAAAAATTGTAGTAAGAGCTTACTGAATGCTTTTTCCTCCCCATACTTAAAATTTTATTCCCTGGCATCATTATGCGTAGAAAAATAATAAACTCTTTAAGATCAACTCACTGAGCAGGAAAATTGTGAGAAGTGCCTTGTTCTACCAGTGCATACCTGGATATGGTGTGGATACCAGTGTTTAAATTAATTAACATGTCAGACTTTCCTCCTCCTCTGTGGCATCCCATGTGGATATCCTCAGCCATGCTTGCATCAACTGCAGTCTGTCCCTCACACACTGTTTACTTCATTCAACTCATATTATCTATCTGAATATAGAGGGTTTGAGGTAATTACCAACCCAACAGCCTTATACCTGCTGTCAGTGGATAGAAGGACAGGACTTCTCAACATCTTGCGAATTTCTAACCAAGCAGTTGAAATTCATCCAATTATTGTGGGCTTAACCTCGGTCTCATCACCAAAGAAAGAAAACCCTTACTGGCTTGTATGCAAAGAGGTCTATATAACTGAGCCCAACCTGGAGCAGGGTTTGTCTTTGGAGGGAGTGGAGAGCTGTACAGCGGCAGAAGCCTTCCCTCAGAATCGCCAGGAGTGCTGCAGAGGGACGGAAGGAGCAGAACATCCTGGTACGTGTCTGTTCTCTCACGCCATGTGTCCAGAAGAGTTAGCTGCCCTCAGCTCAGCTGACTCTTGACAATGAAATGATTTAATTCACAAGGCATTCGGCACAGGCCCTGAAATAGCAAGAAAATGGCATGCAAGTAAATTGAATTACTTCATTTTGCACACAGAATTTCAGTCATTAGAGGGAGAGATAATGACTTGCGATATGTTTTTTGAGGAGAAACACGCAATGATAATCTTATTTACTTTACACTTTAATTTCCTAATGTGCACATGTTCATGGAGGACTTGTTTGTGCAAATGTCAGTTATCAAAGAAATGTCAGACTATGATTAATTAAATATTGCTGCCCCTTAGGCTTGAGCAGATGGGCAAAGTTCAGGAACTAGCAGGGTTGCCTGCATTAAGAAGAGAAATCCATGATGTGCACAAGGTAGATCCTTGCAGCACTGTTGCTTACATACATACAGTCATGCAGACACACACATCCAGTTACGTGAAAAGTAGAGAGAATAAGAAAACACGAAAAAAAGTTCAAAAATTATTTTATTCAAATTATTATTTTCTTTCCAGAATAAAAGACTTTGTTTCCAATCACTTTGAAATTATTTGCATTGTCTGACTGATCAGAAACACATTAAGCCGTGATTCTATGATTCTGTGTAACACTATATAATTAATTTCTCTGTTTTGTTGCAGTCTCATGGGAGCTGCACTTTCAGACCTCTTTTTATTAAAAGAGCTATCAGTCCCCTGACAGATACAGCCATTTTTTGGTGGAGCAGTGTGGTAACTCCCAGGAGATACACATTAGAGCTGCAGGGGGGTTATCCCACCTCAGGCACTCCGGTGTCCCTTAGAGGACCAGTTCCCACACCCCAGGATATACCACCCTTGACAGGGAAACACCACCTCTTGCAGGATGACCTGAAGTACTGCTTCCAGCCAGCTCAGTATCAGACACTTCAGTGTGACCATGTTCTGTCTTAATCACAAAGTCCAAAAAGAAAGGATTTTATGGTGGCTCTTTAAAATATCTTTCAGGTAAGTGTATCTCCTGAAATACATCAGTGCGTACTACTTTTGTCCCAGTGGGACAAAATGGGATTAAAGTATATGCATCAATACAGGAATTCCTTGGAAAAAACAAAAACCTTATTTTTCTCTCCTAGAAGGAATAAAATTTTTGTTCTCCCTGCCCCCTAAGCAGAAACTATTTCTTTCATTTTGAAATGTGCCACTCTGGGGAATGCTGTACCCAGAAGGGACTGCAGAAAGTGATGTGACTGCTCCCTTGCCTGAGCCTGGGGCCAAGTCCTTGAGAGTGGGGCTGCCACTGTCAAAGGCTGTAGCTGCCACTTCCTTCTAATCCGTGAGTGGTAGAAGCCCTTCTCCTTGTCTCAGCTGTCACACGGGGATTAGAGCCATCACTCAGCAAGCTCAAGGTCAGCTTTTCCCTCTGTTCTGGGGTGCTGCAAAAAGACTGGCTGCTGCTATTTCAAAGCCAGGTGACATTTTGAAGCTAGGTGGCATTTGGGCCCTTTTGTAGGTCTAACACTAGAGTTTCCTCACGTGTACAGAAACTGCAATTCATCTTGTCCTCCGCGGGATTTGTTCTCACACTGGCTGCAGTTATTTAGGATGAAGTAAGAATACTTCATTTTTTCCATCTCAGGAGGGCCAGTCACCATGTTGTGCTGAGAGCAGCAGAAAATGCCCTTCAGAATAACAACATAAAATCTTATTAATGGCTTCTAAAATGTTCTGGTGCAGCCTGACCTCATTTCCTTTTTTGTGACTACTACGAACATCTGCAATGACAGAAGCTGAACCACTGCTTCAAAAAGTTCTAAAATGTCAATTTTGCTTGGATTCACAATCAGGCTTTAAAATTGCTTTTAGTGATATAATTGGTGGCTTTTCCTTACACATTATTGGACAGGTATGAAATGTATGTATTGGACCCTGTGTACTCAGTGTCCACAATTACAGACAGAATGGAGATGTAGAGAGCATAAACTGACACACCAGAAACCTACCCCAGCCAGATATCCCGACCCAGTTCCAGCTGACCTCCTTAAATGGGTGGGGTCTTCCTTGCAATGAATCCCGAGGCAAAAACACAGCCTTCAGAGCACACAGCTTTGTCAGCAGCTCCCATCAAGTGCTGTAGTTAGACACTGTCCTTGGCACAAGTGTGTCCTTGAACGGTGCCTGTGATATACACACAAGTTTGGGTCATTCCTTTTGTTGCAAAAGACAGATGTAACACTAGCGGCTTTGCTGGCACGTCTCCAGAAGTACCCCACAAACAGGGATGCTGCTCCATGGCTCCCTGTTCCTGTATCCTCCCTGCTGTGGATTTGTCCCAGCAGTGTTCTGGTACTCCATAGCTGATCAGACTGACAGGACAAGACTGGACCAATCTGCAGGATTCAAAACCCCTGTCTTCCAAGGAACACATGAGAAGAACAGACTGTTTGTTCGCTTCAGTCTCTTCCTTAGAGCTGTGCTCCAGAATGTGGAGGCTGGAAAATTGCCTAAGGTAAAAGAAATCTGCGTCATCTGTCAGCTGATGAACTCCTTGTTCAGACACACAGGGCCAAAATCTGCAGGGACTTTTATGCTGCAGAGCAAGTCATACACAGAGAAAGCCACTGACACCAGAGTGGGGCTGTGTGTCAGGGTACAGATCATCTAGAGAAAGGGTGGCGTAGGCTGTTTGGCTTTACTTTTTTCTGTAAGTGCCAATGGAAGAGAGGATTAGCAAGCAACCCCATGAGTTTCCTCCAGGCCTCCCAGGACTGCAGTCCCACTTGGTGCACCAGTAATTGTGGATCCTGGCTCGTGGTACAACCCCCTCTGGCCCACCCTTCCCGAGCAGGTACACAAAGAGAGTCCTGCAGCATTGCTCCACTGACAGCAGCAATAGCTCACTGTGGGATTTATTAAGGGCTGTTTGCTGAACAGTGTATCTTTGCTCAACACTTATTCTGTTTGGCAAGAAGAGAGGGAGGATAGAAAGGTGGATGAAAGCCTATTGATAAGGGGAAGAAGCTGTGGCCGGAGATCCTGGTATCGAACCCTGAAACCAGCTCAAACCGACCTTAAGGTTTGGACCTAGACCAGGAGCTCAGGGCGTATGCGCAAGGAGGCACAGTGAAAAGTTCAAGGTGATGAAGAGTACTTACTTCATCAGAGGAAGACTTTTACTTCATCCCAGAGACCCCTGCCCACGAACAACAGGAGGCACTGTGCACGGGTGTCTATATGGAAATTACTTTTGAGCTCATTTTAATATGAAGCAGAGATAGGCTATGAATAATGATAAGTGTGTTGGAAAATCTAATGTATATGTGGCTTGTCACCCGGTATATACCAAGCTGGGTATATACCCCCACTGCTGCTGGGGCACAGTGGAGTTGTCCCCCCAAAATAAACATACCTACTTTACAGTTTTAACGAGTTGTGGAGTTTTTCCCTGTTTCCCTGCCAAGTGTCAAAGGACCAAACACCATGTGCCACACGGACTTAATGGACCCAGGCGTACCTCACCTTGGGTCTGCTACTCTGGCTGTTGCTTCATCAGCCCATCATATCACCTGCACTGACAAAGCTGCAGGTGTCTCTTCACTGCATGAGTTCCTTCCCTCATTCCAGTTTCTGCTCCTTCTCATCTTGCCATTCAAGGACAGTTTTCAAGAAGTAATATTTAAGCATCATCGTTGCCTCCTTCTCACCTGTACAAGACAGTAAGGCTGGTCCTCGTCTTGCTGCTCAGCCTTGCATCCTTTGGAGTCCTTTTGTCAAATCTTAACAAATCTTTGAATTAGAGCCCTAAAAGTGAAGTTGAAATCAAATCAAGGATGTATGGACTCTTCATTCGGTCTTCTTTCACCTCAGTGTGTGTAACAAACATATTGCTAAGCAAGTACACAGGCATACAGCATGAAGGCAGTGAAACACAAATTTAACAAACCTCTAAAATGGAATTATTCCTGTATGCTAATTTTTAGGGAAGATTAGTGCAAGTACCACAGCACAAACCCAAAAGTTTACAGGAACTTGACTTTGTTCCCATTATTCTGTAATTCAGACACCCCTTGGCATTTCTGCAGAAATAGTCCTGTTTTATTTGATGAAACTATCCTTGGGCTTTGGATTAAATACATACACATTAAAACTAGAAGCTGAACCCCAGGCATCAAAAATAGCCAAACTAACTTTTTATACCACTCTATCAATGAAGACAGGCTGGATTTGAAGCTTTTTTTTTTGTATGTTTGTTTTAGTTTGTTTGTTTTGTCTGACCTTAAGGGAAAATTATTCACAATTCTTCTGGAATAAATAAAAAGTCAGCAGCAATTCAATATATTTGGCAATCTATCAGATTGGAGAATTACTTCCTTTAACTACTGTGGGAGGGAAAAACACATGCTCCAGCCCACATTTTTCACACAGTTAATGACTTAGACTTTCTGCATAGGCAAAATGATCTTAAGTCAATGGAAAAATAATGTTCTGTGGTTAACAGATAACTAATGAAGTAAAGACCTGCCTCCTCCATGGGCTCCAAAACAGCAGGAAATTATGGCTCCTCATGACAGGTCACCACTGAGCCCTCTGCCAGGAGAAAAAGGAGGCATGAAGGAGTATCTCATTTTCCTCCAGACAAGACCACTACTGGACTGTTGGCGTCTGTCTGCCCTGCATAGTGAGAGGTCTCCTAACTTCCTTTCTGTAGCTGGAGACAAGAGCCTAATGTAATTTATAACCTTTCCTCTAGGTGGATTTAAATTCACTGCCTTTTTAAAGGACTCACAAGTTTTCAGTTCTCAGATTTAAATCTTTTGGGCAGGGCTGGAAGGGAAATAGGTCTTCAGTGCCTTGGGGAGGACATCAGAGAAAGCAGAGAAGAGTTATTTTTCTTTTTAAATTAATTTCCTGTTCATTTTATGATTTCAAGAGAAAATAATTGACTGTAGATAATTTTTTTTCCTCAATGCTTAATAAAATACTAAAGAAGAGAATATTTGCAATAAGTAAATGTTGAAAAAATAAAATACTTCATGAAATATGCTTCATTTTGTGGGATTCCAAAGTTAAATATTTATTTCTGTATTTTCCAAGATTTTATTAAAATTCATAATATTTTCTAGCTTGTTGCAGACAGTTTAAAAAATCTTGTGTGTACTGCAAGACCTTTTATCTGTGAAATGACAATCAATATTAGGATTTTTTAAAAAAGGTTTTGCTTAAAATATTCTAAAGGAAAAAGGGAAAAATAGACTGGAAAAAGGTCATGAGGTAATAATTTCTTTAAATAAAATGTATTTCAAAGTTATTTCTTTTAACAGTAGCAATATCAGCAGAGTTTTGAGCTTGTTTGTTCCCAATCAAATTTAAAATGCATTTGAAACAGAATTTACCAAATTACATTAGGTTGAAAAACAGCAATCAGAAGGCTATGCCAAATTAACTAGAACTCATTGTGATTATAAAACACAATTGAAGTAATTGCATTATTTACTGTTTAAATACTCCAAGAAGTCAGGAAAGACTTTCATTACCACTGTACTATTTTCTCAGTTTTTTTCCCTTTTGCACAAAGAAAACCAACAGACTTTTAAAGCAATGCCAGCAATAACAAGACTGTCATCAAATGAGTCAAGATAGGAAGGGATCATGTTCTGTTTTGTAAATGCATTGTTATCTCTCTTAAATGCCCCCTGTGCATATCTGGTGTGGAGGCTGGGTCAAGGATATTTGAGCAGAAGCATCATTGTGCTATACACAGAACCTCACCACAAAGCTGAACTGCAGCTATTTCGGAGAGAAACAGCAATGCCAGGATGTAATCTTGGTGGTGGTCCCCATGACGATATTTCTGCAGTGATAAATGGTTGTCTGCCTGACCATATGACTCATTTAGTAGGAGACCCCAGAGACCTTTATCAGCTGCGGGTTTATTCAATTTCTATATTACAATGAATAAAATCCACATCACCACACTGCGCAGCCACAGAAGCCTTCCTCTGGGGCTTTGGTGTGGTGAGAGTGGGGAGGGATGCTGTTTGCTCCATGGAGGTACAGATCAGACAGGATAAGGGGTTATATTCCTGCTGTTACCCAACAGAGGGACAGGTGCTCTCACAGCCTCCAGCAGCAATACTGCCTGCTTGAAATTTGCTGCTTGGATTGATCCTGTAAGCAAAACAGAGTTATTATTGGGGAAAGCAGGGCTTTCAGACTAAGGGCAGAAAAAAGAAAGTTGTCTGTGTGTCTTTTGCATGGGAGAACAGACCTGTCACAACCACCTCCTGCATTTAGTTTGGTGGCAGGTTAGGACAGCTCCCAGCCTGCAAGCCTGGAGTGGCAGGGAGGATGTGTCACACAACACTGTCCAACTTGTATCTGCTTTACTTCAGAGTCTGGGCTGCTTCGTCTTAATGGCTGTCAAGTCTCCTCGTTTTCCTTAAAAGCAGGTTTTTTTCTCTGTACTTTAATTTAAAGACAAAGAACTGGTATTCTTTTAAGAATATATTTGCTTATGATTTTAAAATGGCAGAGACTTTTCCACTAACAGAAGACAAGTTATTTAGTCAGTGGGAGCAGGTGCTTGTAATTCAGGCAGGACATAAACAGAGAAATGTTTGTGAATATGACCCTCAGATAACATGCTTTGGCATATTTGGGTTTCAATTTCTTTTTCCCCTCTGAGTAACATGGCTAATGTCCTGATTTTGCTCCAGTAGAGGGTTTGCAGATGATTTTACTAGGCACATTCACTGAATAGTAGGTCAAAGTACTTTAAGCTTGGGTTTGCTTTTTCTAGGTCAAAAAAATTTTTGCTCAAAGAGCTTCTTATAGCCTGAAGGACATCTGTGTTCAAGCTTGTGACAGATGAACCAGAATCATGACTAAGTAGCCACAAACAGAGAAGTTAAGATGTTGAGTAAGGCTTTGAAAACTATCCTTATGAAAAAAACACTTCAGGATATTGGTACACTTGTTGCAGTCTTTCAGAGGCTGATTAAGAAATTGCAACCCATAGCATTTGTTTTGACTTAAAACAGTGGTTGACTTAGAGCAGTGAATTTTACATTATGTGGTGAAGGGCCTTATATCCCAAATTGTACCTTCCACCCCCATAGTCCCATACAAATGTTCAGAGAAGGAGTAATGGGAATATTGGTCCATAAGCACCTCCAGCCAGCATGTTGATCCCAGCAGTGTCGAGGCAGGTGAGCAGGCAGCACGGAAAGGTGGAACTGCATAGGATTGTTCAAATCCTGCTCCCCTTCGTTGTTAACGGGAGATGCTGGACTGAGACATGCATTTATCATGCTGGCTCTGTTAATTAGAAGGTGGCAGTGGGATTCTGTATTTGACCCCCCACGGGGCTGAATCCCGAGCTGTACACATCACTGCTGCTCCTACTGCTGCTTACAGCTGCAAGACAACATGTGAAACTAAAAACTGACCTTAAGGTGAAACAAATGGAGCCTTTCAGCAAAAGGTTTGGTATGATAGCCACAAAAAAATGCCTGTGGTCTCTTGCAAAAAGGCTGACTGTTTTAAAGAATAGTTACATTTATTCCCTAGGGCTTTCTGTGTTTGACTCCCCAAGAGAGTGAGTGTTTTGAGGTTATATTTAATTTGAAAGATTTATCTCATGATTAAATTAATCTCATCTGCTGTCACTCGTAATGCAAACAACTTTTTTATTTTTCTTGCTACGGGGAAATTGTAAGTCAGGCAGAATGTCCTCTTCTTTCATCTTACAGCCTATGTTAGCGAAAGGTTACTTTATGAAAGCTTTTTTTTGATTGAAAAAGAGAAGAACAAATTAAATCCCACATAAATATTATGACTCATGGAAAACAAATAAAGGTATCTTGTTATGGACTGTCATTTCAGGCCTCAGGTTACAAAAGTTATTGCTAATTTTTATTAAACCTGTATGCACAACCACAGTCACTTGGGTTATAATAATAAAAATGCAAACAAGAAAGCTTATACTGCAAATATGGTAGCATAGGGCTCATGGCCCACCTATACCTTCCTGCTAAGAAATTGTTTCATGTCTTTGCTAATATAAGTACTCATCTCTCAGGAAGGAAGATTTCTTCTCTGTAACTAGCAACACAATTGGATGTATTACGGATATCTCTTTATGTCTTAATTGTCATAGGAAAAGAGAAATCACAGGCACTGAATTAGTGCAGTTAAAATAGAATGATTCAGAAATTGTTTCCTTTTTCTGCTGATTTTTCCTCTTTTTACACTTTATGTTGTCTCTTTTGTAGTACCATAGGATCACAGATCACTCATCCACCTACCACAAAGATATATCAAATCTAAGATAAAGAGCCCTTTATCTAATTCTCTTGGCCAAATAACTTCAGATGATGCCAAGGCTGCCTTCTTTAACTGCAAATGCATTAGAAAGAAATACTGAAAATAATTATATAAGTACAGACAAAAAAAGTCACAGGCTCCAAAAACTGTGCCTATAAATGTTTATTTTTAGCAAGTATATGTGATAGATTTTCAATCCCATTCATTTAAGAGATTCCAGCTGAGCTGCTGACTGCAGCATGAGTTTAGCTGCCAGCAAGCCTCTGGACACCTGTGTGGGGAGACTTACATTCAGTGTCTGCACACTGAACAATATGCAACCCCAAAGACAGATGAGATTAATCCAGCACCACAAATTAGGGTGGTTTTTTTTTCCATTTGTGACCTCATTAGGTAATAATGTTGGAAAGTGGTTTATTCCACCTTTATGGCATATTTTTCTATCCACCTCAGTTTATGGCACATTTTTCTATCTTAAAACTCACAGAGTTGGCTTATTCATGTTTCTCTGTATGTGGAGCTGTATGGAAAACGCATTTATACCTTAAATCTCAGAAGAAGGGAATGTCTTCCTTACATCATTAAAACAAGTAGATCATATTTATTCCAAGTCCCTGTTCTGAGACTTTCAGGCAAAGAAGGACAGGAGGGAATACCACAGACTCCAACAGATCCATTGCTATGTATGAATACTTGGACGTGATGCCCGTGTTAGTTGTAGTAGGCTATTAAAAACCAGATCAGGGTTGTGTCTTCTCACTTCTGCCTCTGAGTGTCAGGTACCTTGTCTCCACCAGTTCCAACCTGGAATTTATCTCTGTCAAAAACTGGTGTCTAAGACAAATGGACAGATCCCTGCCAGCAGGAATCTCTCTTTCTCTCACCTTTGGCCACAGTGGGGGACTAGATACTAGGCTGAGCTAGATATCTCACTTCTAGGGAAGTGAGCTGGCCCCCCACATTGGGTATCTCCAGTTGTGGGCACTGAGAGGAATCAGCGTGGGACTCAAGCTGGGCAGAAGCCCAGCTGTGCTGTTGCTGCAAATGATTGCCCCTAGAAATGTGCTTGACTTGAGAGGGACAGTGATTTCTTATTAAAATCAAATCCTGCCCAGTTGTGCTATCCCTGGCACACAGCAAAGCCTAAATAACCCTTCAGATGGATTTGAATGCCTTGCACAAATTTCTTACACACAACACAATGTCAGCGAGAATTTGTCCATTAGTGCACACTGAGATGATTGCATGTTTATATTTATAGAATTGCAGGAAAGCTGAATCTACCTGTCTGGATTGTATTATAAATAATTAAGTCAAAGTCTTCTAAAGAAATCCCAAATTTTACGCCTGAGAATAACTATGTTTTGAGTGTTGAAGTTCTACATTTTCCCTGCAAAACAAACTTGCACTTCTAATTAAGGCTGCTGAAAGACAGAGTAATACTAAATAATAATATTAGCTCAAAGAAAATTTGCTTTAAAAGAAGCTGGCAAGTCAGTATAGAAGGCAAAGATTAATACTGATGAAAAGAAACAAAATAAGCAGTACATCTGTAACTTTAAAGTAGCGGGAAAAAAAGGAAGGGAAGACATATCAAAAGATAAAATTAATTACTTGAGAAAAGCAAGACTCACTACTGCACCAAAGCCCACCACAGTCTGATATTCTAATTAAAAAGCATTTCTTAACTTGCACTTTCTTAAATTGACAAACGTAGGATGTTTTTCAGTTATGAAAAGGGAATAAAAATTTTTGAACCAATATGCTGCAATAATTGTCCTTAACAATTTGTCCCTAACACTAGATGTAAATACAAATTGTAGTGTCTTGCAAGTCATACTCTGCTTCACAATACCACAAATACTGCATTACTAGGTGATGAAGAGTAACACTAAAACAGGAAAAAAACCTGCAAAACTTTCAATCAAATGTTGGAACTATGAAGTGAAAAGATAATAAAAAATTGCACAGAAGTTCAAATTGAAAAATTCTAAATATAAGAATGAAAATATAATTTGAAAACTTCAGGTTTTCTTGGGAAAAAGAACTGTTTTGACCAACTGGATATGAGCAATCACCATTTGGAAATTTATTTTTTTAATTTACTACTGTGGTTTCTAATTACTCAAATACATTTACAGAAACTAATTTAGAGCAATGGTAAAACATTAATTTCTTTTGACATTTTAGCCTTCACAAAATTAAAGGTAGCTTAAACTGCTTGGTCCTGTTTCTCCTCTCTGGCTGGGCAGTGGCAGTCATGCTTGGTGGAGGAGGACTCTCTCTTTTGGCAGAGAGAGGGATTACAGGAGGAAAGAGAGACAAATACAACCATCCAGAGCTCTTTGCCCACAGATTTTTCCTTTTCTCCTTCTTATGGCCATTCTGACTCAACTGAACTCAGAACTTCCCCAGCCTTAGGCTACCTGGGAATTCAAAATTGAGACAAATCAACAATAGCGTGGATAAAATGGACAGGAATAGCTTACCCTTCTAACTAACACAGGAACACAGACATTTGCTAATTGGTTTCAGAGGTTCTAACAAAAGGAGTACTTCTTTTACCTGCTAGTAAAAGAAGTACTCTTTTACTAGAGTACTCACCATCTATACACTATTAAGTTTTGAAATCCCTGTAAGAAGATTCAAATGCCTGTAAGAAAATCCTAGAGGTCATTGCCAGTACCGCCACCTTGCCTTGTTACCTTTCCCCAAGGATTCACTATTTTCTGCTGCTGGAGATGTGGTCCTGGGCAAAAAGACCCAGTAGAGCACTGCTTATGTTCTCTAAGTCAGTGTACTTGCCATCAGGATAGAGAATGAACAATTTTCTGATCATTATTAATGGAAATAAGGAGGGTTTTTTTCCTGCTATGCAGTTCCTTTCCCCAGGACTGTGCAACTCCAGTGCTGGAGCCTGCATGATTCCAATACCACAGCTGGCTCTAGCTAGGTGCTGTGAAGAAAGCAGCCAGAAAATGTAGGAGATGGATGGGGTGAGGGGAATCATCAAGGCCTGGTGATTTTTTTGATGAGATGAGGAGATCCAGAAGCAATGTGGATGGATAAAGCAGGTACAGCTGGGACTGAAATGTGAGGGTAAAAGGAAGCAAATGTTGAGAACCTGACTGTTTACTTAGGGTGCTTGCAGCTGGTCACTGTGGAATAAGCACATCAATTTATGAGTGAAAGGCAGTCTACCCAAATTTCTCCAGTATCCACAACAGTGAAAACTGGATAGTACTTGATGTAGAAGCACTGTGACCTTTTCTACCCTTTTTTTGCACCACTGGGCACCTCTGAACCTGTGTGAACTCTGGCACACATCAAACTCACCTCCTGTCACACTGTGAGGAGCAGAAAGCCTCCAAATTTAGGCTATTTTAGATCTAAAAGGGGGACATACATCCTTTCTCACTTAGCTTTTTTTTATACAAGTACTCTGTAAAAGTATATATTCTTATTTGGAGTTCATTTATTTCAAGTGTCAGGAATGCTACGAGATAGCTTAGGCTGAAATTGCAGGACATAATTCTCACATATTAACTAATTATAAGTTTTTTTTATTTTATTTTTAAAGGAATGACTCCTTAATTCATCTATATACACAGTTTCATTTTCAGCTGCACCCACTGATGTCAGTAGAAAATCATGTATAAACTGGTGCATAGGATCAGTGTTGAGTGTTAGAAACAGTGTCAGCCTGTTAGAAACAAGTGTCAGCCTTAAGGATCAGTCATTCTTTTTCTCTCTTTTATCCTTTTTAATGATGAGTTCTCCTGTATCTCCTCTTCAACAGCTTTACATCCTGCAATGAGTGCTGAAGAAATTTGCACTCATTTAACTGTGACAGAGTGAGCAGTAAACTCAAAGTATGTTTGGTTTACATCAGCCTAAATTATAGCTCATAGAAAGTTTTAGCTTGGCTAAGATATATCCACAAAAATTAGGCTAGAATGAGTTAAATCAATGGAAATAGCTGCATTCAATCTAGTTTATATTGCTGAGTTAGAATTTGTGGCAGCAGCAAGGGAAGGGAACTTACTTTTTTTTTTTTCCAAATAAAGATTCTGAGTTACTGATTCATTAAGGAGATAAAATGAAATCTGTACAAGTGGTTGGTTTTGGTAACCAATACCCTGTGCTAAAACATGGGAAAATACACAGTCCATATCTTCAATATAAAAATGGGACTTTTTCCTAGTGATACTTCTACCTGAAGTTTACCATCTTAGTCTAAAAACCTTGTGAGGGCTGAACACAATTAATTTTTACTTTCATATAATTTGACAAATAGGCCATATTACATTAATTAATTACACAAAATCATTAAAAAAATTAAAATAAACGTGTTTGCTACTGAAAAGAAATACAAAAAGATATATTAGATCTTTGATAGGAGGTTTTTTTCTTCAGTTATCTAGAACACCTTAAGATCATACCAGTAAATGTATTCTAGATGACAGCATAAATGCTTTCAAGTTCACCTGTATCTGTCTATCTGTCTTTGCATTGAGGCCTTTGGTTTATTCGTTTGTTTTGGGTTTTTGGGTTTTTTTTGGTTTTGTTTTTTTTTGTTTGTTTGGGTTTTTTGTTTTGGTTTGGTTTTTTTGTTTTTTTATTTTTTAAGGGATTCCCTGAGCTTCCTGCACATTGGTGCAATTTTGGTGCAATCACAGCAGGTTTATTCCATAGTCTCCATCCTGGAAGCTCTGCTTAGGGGCTGCCAGTGGCACTTAGGGCCATCGGGGGACTCGAGGGCCCAGAGCAGTCAGTGATCAGCACCATGGACAGCTTCAAACCACATACGAGCGGCGACTTTTCCTTCAAAGGACTGGAGAAGGGCTAATCCAGAGGGAAGGGCGGAACCACCAGCAGCGTACACATGCAGAGCCATTGCCAGTTTCTTCACTCCCTTGATCCACTCACGCTGTGTTGAATCACTTGCTATGAAGGCACAGCCCCTGAAGGTTCCTCAGTAATTAGGACTCAATCCAGGTGCCCTAGGTTCTGTGAACACCACATTTTTTGCTAGCAAACACACGGCCATCAGCTTTCTGAGGCATGGCAGGAAAGTGGTAGGGACGCCTCTGGAGATTTTGAGGAGTGTCGTCAGGAAGAGACTATGTATGTGTCCCTGGGTGAACATGAGATCACCTCAAGGTCACCAGCCCATTCATGTTCCTGCCTGGCACAGCACTCAGTGATCTCACATACAGATTGAACTAGACCTCAGATGGTGTTTGTCTTTTTCCTATTTTGTAATTTATTTTAAAGATGTACTGTTTCGATGAGGTCCTGAGCAGCAGCAAGACTGAGGAGGTGAATATTGTCTATGGCCAACTGTAAGCAAGAAATGATCCTGATTTCTCAGAAAGGTCGGGGACATGGATCTGTCACCTAATGCAAACAGAACTCCTATTCCTGTGCCTCATCAAAGGGCCTTCATAGAGAGTACATGGCTTATCTAGCAAAAAATGTTGCTCACTGTGAATTCACACAATATTTTTTGCTTTGTCTAAGAAGTCTCAAAGTTTCTTTGATGTACCAATTGGCTGGCAGACTTTCAGTTTAGATGCAGCATTGTTGTTGTGCTTGAATGCAGCAAATTTCAGTCTTTTGTGCTTCAGCATAGGGGAGGCCTTGAAAATAGGGAGGAAAAGGTTCAAAACCTATCAGTAATCTTTAGTGATTCAGATTTCAGAATTGCAACACTTTCCAGTATGGTTTCATATATCTCGACAAATTATTAAAGGTTAGAACTATTTTTCACTAGGCTGTATTAACATTTTAGTAAGGGCTGGTAAACACAGATGAAAAATTCACCTTTTATTTTCCTTGAGTACAAAGCCTATTTTTAAATCACTGTTTTAAGGCATTTGGCAAAAATTGTTCAAATAGTTTATTTTCATGTGAGTTGCATGGCAAAACCTAGAGTGATGATAAGGCTTTCAGAGACTTAATAGACACCTTATATTGCAAGCAAATCTGTAATGCACTGATTACTGAGTCCTTTTGTTTCTCAGCAAAAAAGTTATCTAGAATCCTAAAATAAAAAGTAGCGGTATTAAGTTAATATCACCTTGCCAAGGAGACAGTGTTATTTGTTGGGGGGTTTTGGGGCTTTTTTAGAACTCTTGATGTCTACAGAATTAATTTCTCTTTTAGGTGACTGCTGACAAGCTTGGGATCTGCAAAATACGCCTCCTGAGATCTGACATTTGATCTCAGCAAACAGGAGATTGCTATTTTCATTCACAAATAGCAACATAATTGCATTATCATAAAAGTCACATTGCTGTTGGCTGTATTGCAAGTGCCCATGAAAGTCCTCTTGACCCCAAAGGTGGTATCTCATACAAAGATTTTTATATAACTGAAATAGCTTCCTCTGCTCACATCTGCAGGATGGAAGCAGCAAAATCAAACCATAACTACACTTTAACATCAGTAAAATGACCATTCAAAGCATCTCAAAATGTTTATTTTGTTTTAAGGTCACAGTAAAATAGAGAAAATAGTTACCAGTAAGTTGAAAGGAAAAGTTCATGATCTCAGCTACTGATGTGAAAATTTAAACTCACTCCAAATGGTTCTATTGGAAATGTTCCACTATCCAGTGCTGCAGTTCAAATCAGAATTGGGATCAAAGATTGAAGCCGCATCTTTTAAGGATCAGAAACAACAACAAAAGCAGAAATCGTAATTTTTAGCCTCCTTTCCTCAGGAGACAAGGCTCACATATGCATGCTGTATCTTCTGTCCCATCCTCAGTAACCTAGAGGCCACTATTTTAAGGAGATTTCACAAAACAGTATGAATTTCAAAGATGTTGTGTCTCTGGGTACTCTTCTGAAATTAGACAAATCAGACGTCTAACCTCAGCCAGTAACTAAGTATGGTGCAGCCACTCACTCAGTCCCCCCTCAAACCCAGTGAGGAGGAGAGACAGAATGAAAGTAAAACTCATGGATAGAAATAAGAACAATTTCATAATTAAAACAAAATAAAATATAATAACAACAACAAAACCAATAATAATAATAATAATAATAGTAAGGACAAAGAGAAAGGGAGGGGAGTAAAACTCAAGAAAACAAGTGATGGACAATACAATTTCTCACCACACTCTGACTGATGCCCAGCTCATCCCTGAGAAGCAATCAGCCTTTCACAGCAAATTCCCCCTGGTTTACATTCTGAATGTGGCATTCTGTGGTATGGAATATTCCTTTGGCCAGTTCAAGTCACCCACCCCAACCATGCTCCCTCCTGGCTTCTCAGCCAATGGCAGAGCATGGGAAACAAAAAAAGCCCCTGATTTAGGGTAAGCACTAATGAGCAACCACTGAAACACCAGTGTGTTATCAACATGATTCTCATACTGAATCCAAAACACAGCACTGTACCAACTAAGAAAATTAACTCTACCCAAGCCAAACCAGAACAGTGTGTTACACAGGACCTAATAAAAGGACAGTCAGCAGCAGAGTTGGGAGGTAAATGTAGAACCTCGAGTCACAGCCTGCAGCTACAGGTAAACTATTTCATTAATCCCTCATGAGCTGCTGTGGGAGAGAAAGTAGATTTGTGAGAAAATTGAAAAGTGCACGGGAATTTTCAGCAAGACTGGATATATGGCAGTCAATAAAAATCCTGTAAAAGCAGCATTCATGATGTATTTCTGGCAGTACTTGGTGTCCCTTCTTAGCCAGGGTTTAACTACACACAGCCCAGGTCTTTCCTTTGCCAGGGAGTTTGGGATTTGCAGCAGCAGCAGCACCGATAGAACTCCCTGCACACCATCACGCACTTCATGCCTCAGCAATAAACAAAAAAAAACCTGTTAATCTCCTGGATGTCGGGCTGGTTTCTAACTGCTCCCTTTCCAAATCTCCCCCTAGTTTTGCATAGGCAGGGGTGCTGCAGGTATTTGCAAAGCCCTATCCTCAGACAGGGAGTCCTCAGTTTTGCATTGCCTTCCAGGACTTGGTTTCGGTTCCCTTAGGGAAAAGCACCATAGCTGTCCTAAAGCACAACTTCTTTCCCAGCTGGAGGGAAAGAGCAGTATTGCATCTCCTTGTGTGTCACCACAGGCAGCTCTTGTGGACTCCTTCCCTGTAGAGGAGGATCAGAAATCATTCCCACACAGACTGCTGGGGCACCTTAGTGCAGGTGTTTGGTGATGTAAATCAGGAACACGCTGGCACTCTGCCATGGTGGCAGGGCTGCGCTCACAGGTGGAGGTGTGCCTGCCACAACCGAGTGGGTCCCGTCCCTGCTGCTCCGCCCAGATGGCCAGCAGGGCTCCTGGAAACATGCCAGCACTTCTGCTAATAGGTGTACAGCTTCTTCTGTGGCTGCTGGTAGATATATTCATGCAGCTCTTGCATTCTCCTGCAAGAATGGAAATTAGTTTATTTCCCAGAACAGACAGCAGAAAATTATAATTAGCAAGTGACTAGGGTCACTTGCTCCATGTGACTTAATTTAGACAATTATTGCCTACACTGTATCCAACAATTGCTTAATGAAAATACTCTATTTATTGAAAAGGCTTTGTTCTGTGATAATTTTTTGCAGTCCTGAGATCCGATGCCCTTCTTCAGTTTGGGTTCTGTTGTTGCTCTCGTGGTAGTGATCACTGTCCTGACTGGTCTCTTCCCTTGCTGCCTGATGAGGGACGAAGCGTCCTGTTCTTGCTCTTGCTTTTTCTCCTGCAGATTGCTGCCCTGAGCAGCTGGAAGAGATGGACAGGAGCAGCCTGAGTTGGGACAAGACTGCCTGAGGAAACCAACTCCTTGCCCCAGGTGAGGGAGTGGAGATAAAGCCAGTTTTCAGCTGGGGACCAGTAATACTGCAGCAGGCTCATGCAAGAAGTGCTACCTACAGTTTCAAACAAACAAGACTAATTTGAATATGCTTTTATGTATTTTTTTTCTTCAAAGCACCTGCAAGACCTTGCTTTATGCTGTGGTGTGCTAAAGGGTAGTTCTGCCATCTCATGGAAGGTCAAATATCCCTGTGTGCCTCGCTGGTCTGGCTGGTTAGCACAGGTGACATGACCCACAGCCAGCACGACACAAAGAAATACAATTGCTCACAGCCTGTCCTAGAGTCAATACCCACATCCACAAGGTCAAAGTCTTCTCCCAATGACTATAACATTTTCAGCAGTCTCCAGTGGTTCTGCTCCTGCCAGAAATGACCTCCAGTTCCACTTGAAAGACTGAAATCTTATCACAATCAAAATTTCCCAGAGCTTGGCAGGTGCCATAAATCTCTGCTTTATTCGGGCAGGTGGCAACACTGCTCTTAACACCTTTAGTACTATGAGGGGTGCAAGCAAGGGGCTCTGAGCAACCTATTCCCATCCAATTGAAGGGGGATTGGGACTAGGTGACCTTTAAAAGTCCTTTCCAACCCAAACTATTCTATAATTTCATGATTCAATTTCGTATGAGAAAAAAATATGAGCTATTTCAAACCTTACTCTTTTTATTTCTGGTCTTCAGATTAGATGGCAACTTGTGCCCTATATTTAAGATACAGTGTTGAATTTTTGCCTCTACTATCACAATATTCCTGTCTGCTAAAGCATCTCTTGGCATGCCACAGCAATTATATATTTATCAGCCAAATCTCTTTCTAGTTGAGAAAAAAAAATAGATTTTGCTTCAGAATATTTTAAATAGCAGGGTGATTCCCCAGAATATACAGATGAGCAATTACTACCTTTAAATCATGCACTGTATGTAACTGCTCCCATGAATAATGTATATGCCAGCCAGCATTATAAAATAAAATGGTGCTACATCATAATCTGCTCCAAGTGACCTAAAGATACTGGGATCCTTGACAGAAGGGGAAAAACATAGCACAATTCTCACTCTGCCCATCACCAGGAAGCATCCATAGCAAGGGGAGTCTCACCATCTAATCTGAGATTCTGCAGTGAAGACGTCTGAGCTGGTGCTAGTAGCTGAACATTGCCCTTTATAATCACTGAAAAGAAATAGGCAATTTCAGGGTGCAATTTCTGTGGTCAATTTAAATGTTTTCTTTATGATGACACGGTGCAATGAATCCTTATCTACTCACTCTGAAAATGTGTTTTGAGAGAAGGCTCTGAGGAAAGGGTTTACCCTTCTTTTCCAGACCATTTTTTCCCTAAATTGCTTGCTTTTCCTTTCTTTCCTCACTGACTTCAGGGAAATATCTTAGAAACAATGGGTTAGGATTTGATTCCTTCCAGCAAGGGAGTTCTGCACTGTAGGTCCCATGAAGACAAAGCTGTCAGCCACAGAGGCTATTTATCAACCCTTTGTCCTATATTTCACACCTTTACCATTTCCCATAGATTATTTTAAACAAACAGAAAAATGTGGTTGCCTGAGGAACTAAATTACTTTCCTGTCAGTAAATACACAGTTCACAGAACCCGGGTCTTTTGTTGACCTGCCACTCCCAATGCACACGAGCGTGGATCAGATCTTCAGCTGGTGCCAAGGGACTTGGCAACACAGATCTCCCCATCTTGTGATCTGCAGAGATATCCCCACGGCACAAATGTCCCTATTCAGTGATTTGCATGGATATGCCTCTATCATGATCTGTGTGGTTGTCCCTGTGTTGTGACCTGCACAGAGCTCCCCATATCGTGATCTGACAGCAGTTCAGTTCTCCAGCAAGAGCGGGTTAGCCAATCTGCACATCAGCATGATTTGGCACCGAGGTTTCTTGCTGGTGTGAAATTCAAATCCCTTCAAGCAAACAACTAACTTTTGCTTGTGGATGGAAAAGGGACAAATGGATTTCTAGAAAACAATATCCACTGACATTTATATCATTCAGCGAGCTATCATTTCCTGATGTAATTGCAGTGATGAGGAAAGGAAAAACATCTTTTTCTTGGTTAAGGGTCAGAGGACCCTATCAAGAAAAATACTGTCATAAAGAAAGTATTTTACAATCAAGAAGCCAATTATGCCAAAATTGAAACAAAAGTGTTTAAATGACAGAAGAATTAGAGCTGTAATAATGATAGGCTTTATTAGAAATTCTTAAATGTGAAAACGTATGAAAAACTCAATTTGCAACAGATTAACATGGTGCTACAGATCATGTTAGATTAAAAAATAACCTTTCCTGTTCAAACAATAGGTAATTTTTGAACAGAAGGGAAAGGATAGGTAACATGAAAGGTCAGGATTTTGGTACAGTCATAAATCCATAGGTACAAAAACTGTCCTTCTGATAACAGTGCCAAAGGAGTAGCAAAGAGGAGAAAAAGGGTCTGGATAGTCAAATCCCACAGAAATCCATTATGTCTGGTGCCAAAGACCAGATTTGGAAGGAGAGTTGACTGCATTTATCAAACTTGCTGACTCTCTGGAAACTCCAAGCCACTGTTTCCAATAAAGCGAGGAAGCATACACAAGCCTTCTGCAAGTTGAAGGCTCTGTCACAATTTTCATGTTCTTCTATCTTCTTACTGCTCTCTCGTTGTCTCATAAACTTGTATGTCCACATTTCTCTTCTCCAGACAGCCTCTCCAAGGACCATAGATTGGGTGCTCAAGCTGGGGTAGAACATGGGGCACATTCAGTAAATTCAGTCTGCAGAAACCACCCGTGGCACACAGCCTCAGGTGCTCCACAAAGGTGATGTAAGCACAAAGGTGAGGGTACATCATCAGAGACCACGTCTGAAAAGAAACAAGATATAATCCCTCCTTCCTCTCTGCCCCAGTCATATTTTAAATTATTGACACAACTGATCAGGAAAAAGACCAAAATCAATCTCAGGCAAACACAGTAAAAAAGTTAATCTCACACAAAAGTCAACATTTTTAATTGATGGAGGGGTGTATGTGTGTGTGTTTGGTTGGTTGTTCATTTGTTTGTTTAGGGTGAGTTTTCTACTTTTATATAGTTTACTCAGTTAAAACAGTGCCATTTCCTCCATCTCCCATTTTCTGAACACAATCCACACAACCTACCATTGCAGCACAACTGTTCAAGGCTTGACCAGTTGACACTATTGACAATAAAAACCACACTGCTGCACTTAGCAGGCCTGTCCTGCACTGTTTATTCAGCCCATTTGCCATGGACTGATGCCATTTTGCAAGTGGAGGTGCTGCCACAGGATACGTCAGCACCCTTCTGTCTGTTTGTCTTCTCAAACAGCTCCCCACGAGTCTAAATTTAGAGCACTGCCAGCCTGCCTTATCAGCTAGACACATAAAAGCTGGGATCAGTTTAATTTACACTCACACAACCCTGCTGCTGAGAGTCCCCTGAATGTGGCAGTGGGAATCACGTGCAGACAGCAAACACACAGATGTAAGAGGGAGTCCACACTCCCTTTTCCTCAGTGTTGGCAGGACAGTACTTGCAGCCTCCATGCCTTATGCAGCCCTGTTCCCATTCTGGGCGCTGCCCTTGAGGCTGGCAGCACTGGGGTGTGAGTGACAGCTTCTCCAGCCCCTCTCCCAGTGCCTGCAGGGAGGGACATGGTACAGCCACAACCTGTGGGGCCTCCATGGACACCACGGTATGGGATTATCACAGTCCCAGCAATGACAGTGGCACCACAGTCTCTGTGAGACAAGAGAGCCGAGTTGGAGATGAAGGATGAAGCATCAGCACTGAGAAGACCCCAGATTGGAAGGAAATTACATGTGTCTCCTAGAGGACAAGTTTGGCATGCAGACACACTGTGTTTTCCATGGGCAGGCTCATCCTGCAGCCGCAGCAGTTGCTGACATGGGCCAGCCTGCCCTCATCCTCGGGGCTGCAGCATCCTACTGGAGCTAACAGCTGGACTGATGGGTGGATAGGGACAGGGACAGTGCTCTGGTAGGGCCATGCTGTTTGCTTCACTTCAGCTCAGGTAACACACAGCTCATCCCAAGGCATGATGTGCATTTGGAGTGCTGCCATTAGGTGAAAGTGAAAGTGTCAGGCTGGCTGGGCAGAAGGAGAAGAGAGGGAAGGGTCACCCTACTGCCATTTCTCCCTGCAGCTGATGTCTCCTGCAACAGGGACTGCATCTGAATGTTTGCTGTTGGGATTTGTGATAGCTGAAGCAATCTGGTAATTCTGAATTGCCAAAGAGAAAGTGTTCAGCTATTTCTGTGTAGTAAGGATTTTACACTAAGAGCATGGCTTTAGGCAACATGACACAAGCAAAATTATTTTCCCTTTTTCATGTGCTCAGCCCGGTTTTAAAACCATAATCAACCAAACAGAAAGACACGGGGGGGAAAAATGAATTAAAAAATTAATTCAGAGGGAGCCCTTAAACCAGGATTAATGATTTAATTCAATGCAAGAATTACTGTAGGCATGCATAATTCAGAGTCAGCTTTGTACTTCTCCAACTCAGAAAGGAAAAAAAAAGATTCTGATGCTTGTAGTCTGACAAACTGCAGTGGGAGGTTTTGCGCTGCAAGTATCTGTACTACTTGGATTTCTTATGAGACTGGGAGCCAAATGAAGCACAGAATCTGTGATGTTCAGATTTCAGAAGAGCTTAAGGGCCACCAGCGTTATGGACCTGGTGTTCACCAGTGACTTCCATAGGTGCAGTGAGTAGCTCACAGAGAGAGCTGTGAATGACATCAGTGGCGCTTGCAATGTGGGCAGGGAGGACTTTGTGTGGTCGTCTGGGAAGGACATTATGGGCTGGCAGCAGTCCACAGACTCATCTACTTTAGAAACTGATGTAATTTGTAGCATAAATAGTGGTTTTCAGCAGCCTCTAAACCTTTCAGAAAATAAATAACACCTCATTTTATGGATACACCTTACAAATCTTTCCATCAAGCACATGTATTTGGGTTATACAAGACAGGCAGTAATAGCCCTTAAGGGAGTCATCACAACATTAAGTGACTTTTGACACCAAGCAAAGCTTTTATGCCAAAAATAGGAAGTTAAAGTAAGTAAATATTCATCATACCACACATACATTGATCTTTAACCTATGATATTTAGTAGTAGCTGCTAAGAGAGTACCAGCTTAGCTATTAGACACTGTGGAGTAAGTACATGTCAGGGAGGGATGGAAAGTTTTCTTCCAATTACAGTAATCCCTTTTCCCCTGTACTCAGAAGATTCAGTCTTTAGAGAGTTGTGGTACTGAAATTACCATCAGTCCCAAATGTGACACTGTTACGTCAGCACTAGAGCTTTAATCCATACTGCAAGGGTCCCTCTGACTTTGGATCTAGAAAGTTTCTTTTCTGTCTGCCCCTGATACACAAACAGAGGGAGAGAATTTTTTAATATCAATTACAAAGGAAAATATCATTGTTTAACAGCTTGCCTGAAAATCCTTTGCAAATGCCAAAAGATCTCACAAGATCAGGGGAATTTTTATGTTGTTCAGAATTTTATGTAGAATAAAGTAAAAAGAGGCTCTGAAGGGAAATGCTGCTGATCTACTTAAAACTGCACAGTTTTACTAAACGCGGGACCTTTGGTATTTTCTTTCTCTCTTTCTATTTAGTTATTGATTTAATTTTTAAAAACTGTGAAAACAGAGGCTGTAAAAATTTGAAAACATTTTCCTTCTAAAATAAATCAGCTGTTAACATCTAGCTCTGGTGAAGAACTTTAGAGGCACAGACTTAAAATTCATTGCTTCATTCCCAGAGGAGTCTTACATCGCTCCTTTATTTTGATTCTCTGACTCGAGCAAGTACAAGGCTGCTCAGTCTTCTTATGGAACATGGTTAAAGGAGGATAATAGGAATGTCCTGGGACCTTACCTGGCAAGTGAGATCAGCTTCAGACAGCAGAAGTTCGAACACCTATTTCCACCTACCAAGAAAATGCCCTCAACACAAGAGGCTGGGTGAACACAGGATCTCCTGGACAAGGGTTGTAGGAGTCATGAGCATGTAGGCAAGGACACTCAGCGGAGAACCCAGGGCTTTTCATCAACTTCACTTAATGCTATCCTTGAATATAAAAATAGAAATATTTCAGGATATGAAATTCCACACTTCAGTGCTCCCAAAACTAAATACAACTTGTTGATAATTTGGTTTTGATCAGTCTTTCTCCTATTTGGTGAATTCCATTTCTCTTACATCCAATGTCACACTTTGAAGTAGAGCAGTGGCTTTATAGCTAAAGAAATAGTTATGGTCGTGAACTTTCTATGGTTTCTTTGCCTGGCCCACAGTGGCAGATGTGAAAAATCCAGGCCAGCTCCACTAACAGCCCCAGCAACACCACCTTGATGAGACATGATTGCATTCCTTCAAGCCCAAAATGCTCCTTAGATGTTGTTCCAGTTTGAGACAAATTCAGAAGAACGCCCAAAAGAAATGTCCTTGGATAGAAGGCAGGTTACAGCCACCCCTCCCCCACCAGGTTTGGGAAAAAATTCCTTGGAGGAAAGTGAAAAAAAAACCCCTATTTATTTAACAAAAACACAAGAAAAGAATAATGCTAAACAATAAAACCTCTCTCTGTGGAGAGAACCTGGTGAATTTCAGTCGTTTCTGTGGGTGTTCTCTCTCTCTCCACTTCAGAGCTGGGTCAGCATGGGCCCTCTCTGGGTCTCAGTGGAAAGTTCTCACAGTGAATTCTGGTGTTCTGAACAGTTCCAGAAGAGAAGAAGAAGAAGCTGAAGTCCCAGGGAAAAAAAGTTTAGCTCTCCATCTCTCTCTGGAGAAACAGAGCCAAAAGCTGGCTGAAAAGCAGGAAAGGGTGCTTCTTCTGCTCTTGCTGCTGGAGAAGAACGCAGAGGAGTAGTGTGACCTTGTAGCACAAACTGCTTTGAAAAGTTTATCTGGCTTTTATTTTCTTTCTCTCACACCACATTTTAAAGACACAGAAAGGCACAGGATTCACATCTGGGCATAGAGCGCGCAATAGAGGACACACATCATAAATTCTCCCCAAGACAGAGGCCATGGAGCAAGGAGCATGCATGAAGTCCAAGGTGCTCTCCTCAGCCATCATCCAGCTTCAGGTCTCATGGGGAACTCAATTTCAAGAGGAACTTTTGCATGGCAAAAAAATGTCTTCAGAGTAAAAAGTAGCAGCACTTACTTCCACAAATATAAATCCATCAAAACATAAACTGCAAGCTGTTGCTCTAAAATGCAAATACATTTTTCAGGACTTGAAAGCACAAATTCACCTGCTCTTCTTGTTGGTGCTGAATTCTTTGTGGGAAATCTCTGGTGAGTCCTTGGGTTCTCCCCACATGACACCACACTGGATGTGGGAATACACTAGGCAAACATAAGCTCCAAGGCTTTAGATAACATGCAGGTGCAGTTGGTATTGGTTTTATGCTTTGGTGAATCAGATTTTACAGGTGATTTTCTTGGAAAATTTTTGGGGCCAAATGCCCCCGAGGACATTTTGACTCACAGTAATCACAATAGTGTCACAGTTGGGGTGGACATGACTCACACGGACAGTGCCTCGGACAATGTGCAGCTTCGTTTTATAGACTTTTGGATGTTATGATTTGTGTTACATGATTATTGGCTACTAAATTACTACAGTAGATTCATTGGCCATTATTAACTACAATATTCTACCACCGGCTACCTATAGCATAAGCATTCAAGAATTCAGAAAAATACTAGGTGCTGACATGTTACCGCTTTTTTCATTATAATATTTAACTTTCTTACTTCTGTTGATACTACATTCACATGGGTAAAAACTTATTGTTTTTCTTCTCACAGGCTTTTTTCATGAATAGAAGTTAACCATGTCCAAATTAAGGTTTGTGAAGCCATCAGACCAACTGTCAGCCTCAACACAAGAGGGTTTTTTTGGTGACCAAAATCTCTGGGCTGGTTGGTGCAGGTGCAGTTTATGTCCTCTGTGACAAAATTCGTAAGGAAGTCCTTGAGGCTCATTTTGTTGTCACTTACAGAAATATCACCCTGTAATTGTCCTTTTGGCCTTTTGCCTGGAAAATGGGATTTCTCCTGTTTCTCTCCTTCAAGTCATTGCCTCAAAAGTTTGCCAGTTCCCAGGTTTGTAGGAAGGAAAGTGGTCAGGCTGAGGATGGGGTTTCATGCCATCCATGAAAAAAGGAACCCCCAGTCACTACCACAGGAGTAAGTTTTGTGGCTGAGTGAGGGCTATATGCCCTCCTTATAATTTTCTCTTGTCAGATGACTTCTCACAAGCTGAACAGCTATAAATGGCTACTCTGGTATTTTTCAAAAAGGAATTAATAAAAAGGAACTTATTTTTAATGCCTTCTTTAATAAGTACTGAATGTTCTCAGCATTCCAGAGTAAGCAGAAGGAAGGAAGCATCCAGTAATGTATTACCGATTTCTGGATGGTAGAACAGCCATTGAACTCATTGAATTTCTCAAAGCCTATCTAAAATTCAGTAAATGTCTTAGCCATCTGAATTTTAAGCACCCATCATTAGTCTGGCTGTGCTGAACCTTCCCATCACTTGAGCCAACCTGCCACTGCCACATGGTGCAAATGCCTTGCAACCCACAACATATAAGGCTCTGATGTGGTGGCAGCTGTGTAAATCATCCTCATTTCCTGGATCCATCATGGAGACAGTAACTGCTCCTCTTGCATTCAACCTTTTTGTTTCATAGGAGGAGATTACAAGATTACAGGCAATGTTTTCAGAAGGATTTCAAATGTGTGAGTACTGGCAGGCACACGTTGTGAATTATGGTGCAGTTGATACTCAGCGAAAAATTTCCTATCATCCGTTCTAAAAGAAATTGGGCTGCCATGAGTAGAAGGGAAGTTCTTTGTCAGGCTAATACATGATTAATAGCAAGAAGCCAGAGATTAGCTACTAAAAACCAGGTTTCTGGAAGGGTGCATGAAGTTCTACACCAGGACTGTTCAATGCATTCTGTATGTACCTACACCGGCCATTACTGTATGAAAGCGACACACTCAGTTCAATGTGCTGATGGAAAAGGAGGAGCAATGTGTGCTACATGGCCTGAAAATCATACAAAGTAAATCAAGATAGTCTAATCTAAAGCTGTCTGCAAAAATTGTCACCAGAACACTAAATAAGTGGGCAATAAGCTTGCAGGTGAAATTGAGTGCAAATAAAAGCATAGTCAAAATCAAGGAGAAAATTATCTTGACTGCATCATCCCCATCCACAGCGTCTGAATTACCCCTTATGAGCCAGAGAATAGCTCTTGATAGCAATGTGGCTAGTTGTCTGGAAATGTCAGTGCTCAGAGAAAGACAAGTAAACTATGAGTCGTGGTCAGCAGTATGGCTGTTGCAGCAGAGTAAAAAGTGTTGGTATATTTGGATGTAGTATATTTTATGAGTCTAGGTAGTGTAGGTAGAAGCAGTAGATGAGCATTCAGGATGCAATGCTCAGCCTTTTCTGCATCTCAGGGAGAGAGAAGGAAATGGGAAACATGATTATACCACCTAATAAAAGCGTATAAATGCATCTCCAATATTGCTTGCAGTGTCAGTCATCCCAGATTAAAAATATGATAAATTTGAAAACTACAGAGATAAGCTTCTTTTGAGAGCAGAAAAATATAGTTTTAGATTCTTCAGTGTGCAGAAAAGAGATTAGACATGGAACTCTGCATAGACAAGAACTGGTGCTACAGTGATAGGGAAAAGTAATAGGGATAAACAATTGATTTTCCTCACAATACAAGGACTGTGAATATCTAATATAATTACTGGCCAGTAGGTTTTAAACAAACAAATAGAAGTGCTTTTTAATGCAATATTTAACTGAATTGTGAAACTCTTGGGAACAGTTTAGCACTATTGTGGGAGAGGGAATCAAGAACACACAAAATTATAGGGACATGGGAAGATCAGAAATGTAGGGGTCACATTTAAAAGTCAGTGGCTAGAAGAGGGAAGAAACATCAAAATGCCCTTGCATGCACAGGATATTTATCAAACTGGTGAAAAAAATTTAACCCGTGAAAGCCTGTGGTGAAGACAAATAAAGGATGATCTTTCAATTAGCTCTATGGCTGCAAAGAGTTAAAACTTGGTCAGATATGATATAAAACTTAACAAATCTTCCAACTAAGTTATGCCCTATTTTAAAATCCCGTATTTGCTACATATTTAAGCTCTTTGCTCTGTGGCGAGCCAGTCAGTAATTGCTAGTTTTAGACACAAAACTCCATAATCCATGGACTAATCATAAACAAGCACACAGCCCCAGACACCTTTTCCTTGTTCCTCTCACTGCTGCGGTTGCAGTTCTGCCTCCTCTGATCCATACAGCTCAGCACCTATTGACTTAGCCACAGAGTAACTTATTTCTTGTGATCCTGGCTCTTCTTTGGCTCCAGCTCAGGCTTCATTTGCAGAGTTATGTCTTGCACAAGTTTGTTTTTTACAGCTCTTTTTGCCAGGTGACTAACAGGTAAGATTTTGTGACAGACTGAGCATGGTGGCTCAAATACTCATTTGAGGAGTTTTGCCCCCAGAATTATGTCAGCCTGACAATTAAAGAAATTCCACATTCATCTGGCAGAGTCATGCCAGGAGATGGCCTTGAAGAGACAGAAATCTTCTTCATGGCAGTGTGCCAGCAGAACCTTTGTTGTTTCTCTAAACACTAGGAACTCCACTGGGAAAACAGCTCATTCACCAGCACGAAATGTGCAAAAGGGCATTTGCCACTCGAATTTAGTCACTGGACTGAGGTCTCTTCTGGCTACAGCTCAAGGCAAAGGGTATATGTGGCAGAAAGGAGAGGTCATGGGAGCTAAATAGAGCTCAGCAGGGGCAGAGATCAAAGAGTGGCCATTGCCCAAGGTGATCTGGGAGAGCTGGTGCAAAGTGAATGGGTCCTTGGCAGCTCCTCTCCTCAGCAGCAACTTTGGAGCAGCTTTTAACTAAATGCAGCCCTGGGTAGAGCAGAGCTTGTGCATGGGAGCTCAGCTTGATGCAGTGCTGGAGGGGAATATTGCACTTCACTTCCACTCGTTCACCCCAGATGCTCTTGCACTTGATAGTGACAGGCTATCTATCCAGGCTGCAGAGATGCTGTTTCATGCAGCATTTGCTAAACTCATCATTATGATATCCCAGAGAAATTTCCTTTTTCCACATAATTCAAGTAACATCAGTTCTGGGAGCTTCTTTTTACTCAGATCAAAGCTACAGAGCTCTGCAAGGAGGATCTTTCAGAGCTGCAACCAGGTGCTGGTTGCTCACCCAGGATGATTCCTTAGATTTCAACTTTTATATTTTTCAAATCCTGTACTGCTAGTGTAACTCTGAAGTTTCCTGTAGCTTGTTAAATGCTGTTCTCACGCTAAGATAGACGTAACAAAGCCTCTCTTGCTTGCTCTCCAAGGACACCCAGACCATCCTAGGCCCAAGAACTGTAAACCATCATCTTGGGGAGAGGGGGGCAAGCTTGGGGAAATTCCATCCTTGGCTGGGTTCTGGTTGGTGAATTTATGCTGATATAAAAGTGTGAAGAACTCGTGACCTGTTGCCCATTTTGGGATCCACTGAGGCAGGACCTCTGGAGCCCAGAGTGTGCATGTGAAGGCCTTTCAAATAAATACCTCCCTTATTCCTTTATTCCTGTCTGCTCTCTGTTTCTGGGTAGCCATTTAAGGCATCAAGGAGGGGCACAAGCTGTTGCAGCACCCATGAGGTTCCTGGCAGCTGCCTGTCCCCATGTCTCCTGTGCTCCTTAGCAGCCCAGGCAGGGGTGGTTGGGTATTTTGCAAATGTCTCAGGAGCTGGGCCATGGAGGGGAAAGGGTCTGTGTTGTGCCTTGTTTTCATAAAGGCTGCCTTTGGCCTTTAACTTGCCAGTTTCCTCCCCTTTCCAGTGCAGCACCACGTGTCCTCTCCTGCAGGAACTGTGAGCTGTGAGGCACTGGGTGTTTGGGCTAACAAAGAAGGCCCAGATGGGGGCAGTAGCTAGTTGGTGGCCATAATTACACAGCCCTCCAAAAGCATCACAGAGGGGTGAGCTTGAAAGCTGCTTGCCCATGCAGCTGTTTGTGCCCCCAGCTCCGCAGGCTGACATTCTCTACAGTGCACATTGCAGCTCATGAAGCTGTAGATCCAACTTGTCACTGCCTGGGAACATGCATCAGATCCATATTTAAACAGCTGAACTGCTTTTTCAGCAATAGCCTATGGGAGCAAACAAGGAGGCTTCTCTTTATTTTGTGTTTTATGACAGCGTTTGGCAAGCAGAGGATAAGAGAGCTCCACCTGCCTTCCCCAGCCAGTTCCTGTGTTTCATTTTACTGTCTCCCTTCACTTTTGCCTTGCTGTCAGTGCACTCCTACCTGCTTTAGTATGCACCCTTAAATCCTCCTCCTGCCTCCGCCTGATTGCCTGCACCAGCCCTTCCATGTGGATATGTCCCTTACCACCAGGACAAGGTGGCTGTGAGGGGTGTGGAGAGGGTAAACACAGGAGGAGTTAAGGGGCATATTGGTGTCTGCAGATCAGAGAAGAATCAGTTCAAATATCTGCCTTTAATTCCTCTAATTCCTCTTTTCAGTACAAAGCAACACCTTCATACTACAGTTTTTCTGTGGCTTATTTTAACTGCCCATAGGAGATGAGTGTGAAACACATTCCCAGGATGTCCATAAAAAATTTTTTTTGTGATGACTTTTCCCTCCCATGCAGTCTGGATAGAATTTTGAGTATGCTGCACTCAACTTACAAGTATAACGTAAAAGACAAGAAGAAAACCAAAAGAATACATTGCCTGCTAGGATATAAATTCAAGGGGTTTTCAAAATTTTTTCAAAAAACACACAAGACTAATTCATAGCATTTACCTTTCCCCAGCTATAACAGACTTACAGGACAGCAAACACCAAGGAATCCCATGGGGTTTTTCCTGATTAAAACAGTTTGTGTAGAGAAAATATGTGTAAAGGTGAGAGAAGTTTTTCTAGACTGTATGTTTGGAATAGAAATATTAAGAGACAAGGGGTCAAAATAAAGTCTGAAAAGTAAAGAGAAGGAAAGGAAGAGGGTGTGCCACATCTTTTAGAAACATCAGTTCAATGCCAGCCTGGCAAAACGTGAGGACAGGAGAAACTTAAGTTATGTTGAGAAATAAGAAAGGCAGCCTCAAATGTAGATAATATGTAGAAGATCCTCCTTAGAGTCTACAGTTATGAGAGAAAAGTTATCTGTCCACTGGAAAAAGTTTGATGAGGACATAGCTACAAAATTAAATTGCTTCAGCTGCTCCCTGTTTGGTTTACTCTTTCACTGGTGGAAATTGTCCCCCATTAAGGACAGAAAGGAGCGAACTCCTTTCCTAGAAGGTTAGCTTGAACTCGCTGACCTGGGGATCAGAGATTAAAAAAATACCTCTGAAAATGAGTTAATTTGCCTCTTTGTTGTTTTGGACAGACAGCTTTTGGGGGAATTTTATGTTCTTATCCACACCTTAATGTCTTCCCTACAGCAATTAATTAAAGGTGGACAGAACTAGCACAGTGGCATCCTCAGGAAACTGGTGGGTCTGGATATAGATGCTGGCATGTGAGAGGGTGAGGAGCTGGAAAGAGTATGAAGAAGTTAATGGTCCTTAAGACTTTTCACCTCACCTTGGATCCACTAGATAAATTATCAATAGAAAGGGGGATGCTATGAGCTGTTTCCAACACCCCAGGGTACCCTCTAGTAGCAGGAGTGGCTGCCAGGGCAGTGTACAACGAGGCTGCTCTTCAAACCCTCCACAAGCAAATGGCCTCATCACTGCAAGTGGTAATGGGCTTGATGGTATTTCCCTTGGCACATGTTGAGAGCTCAGTTTTGAGAGCAGAGATTCACACCCGTGATTTATAAAAATAAGGAATAAACCTCAGCAATACAAATCTAAAAGGACAAATAGAGACATCAGAGCAGTCACTCAGCAGATGTTCCTGCAGAGGAAGCACAGTTACTTTCTCCACCAAGCTTCACACCCCAGCAGACAGGAGAGAGGCAGCTGTATGATGAAATGCTCTGTTCATAAAATCTTTGCTGTCTGGGAGAGCAGGTAAATAAAACAAAGCATAGTCAAGCCTCTGGTCAAATTTACATTATCAAGGTCATGTTCCGTAGGGAAGAGGTTTTCTAAACATTATGACCCCTCTAAAAATGGAATAGAATAGAATAGAATAGAATAGAATAGAATAGAATAGAATAGCATAGAATAGAATAGAATAGGTCAGTGAAAGGGATCTGCAACAATCCAGCTTCCTGGACACTTCAGAGACGGCAAAAGTTAAAGCATATTATTAAGGGCATTATCCAAATGCATCTTAAACACTGACAGGGTTGGGGCATCAAACACCACACTAAGACACCTGTTCCAGTGTTTGACCACACTCTTGATAAAGAAGTGCTTCCTAGTGTCAAGTTTGAGCATCCAAGAAAGAGCCATCACTTGCCCCTCAGGAGACCAAACAAAACCTCCCAGTTTGGTATCATCATTGAAGTGCTAATGGTGCATTCAGCTCCTGCACCCAGATTGTTGATAAACACATTGAACAGGACTAGCCCTGGGGCTGAACCCTGAGGAACAGCAGTGGTGACTGTTGCCAGTCAGATGAAGCCCCATTCACTACAACCATAGGAACCCTGCAATCCACCCAGCACACTGTGAATCCACTCATCACACAGCTGGACAACTTGTCCAAAAGGATGCTGTGAGGGACACTATCAAAAGCCTCACTAAAAATCCAGAAAAACTACATCCACTGCCTACCCTTCATCTGCTAGGTGAGTGACCTTGTTGCAGTTACCAAATCAGCAAAACAACTTTCCCTTTGTGAAACTTTGTTGACTGTGCCTGATCATTGCATTGTTCTTTCAGTGCCTTTCAGTAGCACCCAATATGATCTTCTCCATATTTTTTCCTGGAACTGAGGTTAGACTAATAGATCTGTAGTTCCCTAGGTCTTCCCTCCCACTTTTCTTGTAAATTGGAATAACACTGGCTAACTTCCAGTCAGCAGGGACCTTCCCAGGCTCCCAAGACCTTTGGCAGATGGTTGAGAACAGTCCTGACATAATATTTGTTAAGTCTTTCAGTATCTGGGATGAATCCCATCAGGCTGGCTGGACTTATTAACACTTGGCTGCAACTTATATTTATATACACTGAAACTGTAATACATATATATGTATATATATGTCTGTGTGTGTGTGTGTGCGTGTGTATTAGTGTACATACATATATATATATAACATTTATGTATTGAAATAAGTATAGAATTAAGAAGAATTTATGGAAGAAATTATAGAAGGCTAGGTTTCAAGACTAATCCTTGTGCCTGTATTGCTTAATAGTTGAATCCATTAAAAATTTAATACCAGAGGTACACAGGTAGGCAGAATGAGCTTCCACCAAGAAGAGCTGTTCCATGAAAGTAAGAATTTGGGATGACCTCTAGCTAGATGTCATCCTAATGATGCTGAGGCTGTATATGTGTTATTAACGAAAAGTACCTGCTGCAAAAACTCTGGAGTGAGAGCTTGAGTGTTAAATTATGCAAGTGGAAAGGACCTGGTTAACAATTTTTCTGGCCGAGGAACAGATCCTGATAATGAGAATTTCAGGTAGAAAACTATAGAATTTACCTTGTGACTTACCTTCTCATATTCCCCTATTGTGTAAATGAACATGGAAACAGCCTGAGGCTGCAGACAGGTTAAACACAGCCTTAGAAATGAGACCTGAGCAGGTCCAAAGGGGGAGTCTTCTGACTGAGCGTGCATGCCTGCAACTGGAATTCTTGCATTTGCTGACTCAAATGTCAGCAGTGAGAAATGGAAGTTGGTTTGTCCCAGGTCAACATGCTCCATAGAGC
The DNA here is from genome assembly GCA_013400515.1 of Erpornis zantholeuca. NCBI lineage: Eukaryota > Metazoa > Chordata > Aves > Passeriformes > Timaliidae > Erpornis > Erpornis zantholeuca. The sequence goes on from VZTN01028702.1 coordinate 71,501, forward strand.
AATGAGTCACCCATATATGCTCCAGTTTCCCCCATCAGCTGCAAAGGAGACGGAAAGAGCAGGAATATTTCCTCACAATTACGTGTCTAGAGGGGAGAGCTGCCAAAAAAAATCTGTTAAGAACACTTGAGTGTCAACAGAGTGAGTAATTTCCAATGAAACACCTTTCACTAATCTGCTGCAAGTATGGAGCTCCCTGAGATATAGAATAAGACACATAGTTTAAGAGGCACAATTTCTACAGGGAAAATCCCTACCTGGAGTGATGTGGTCTGTACCAGTCACACACTGTCTTCATACTTGTGTTCACCTGAAGGTACAGGGGTCAAAGCTGAAGGAAAAGGTTATAGTCAACTCCAGATAGAAGACTAGGCATATTTATGCATCCCACTGGCTTGTAGGAACCCATCACATGATCTCTGCCCTCTTTCAGGTTTGTTCTGTTCCCTTTGAATCCCTTTCATGTTAATTCTTATGGGTAAGCATGGCTAGTTATTTATCCCCAGAAGTACATGGAGACCTGAGGGGAGTACCCATCAGCACAAACCCACGGGGTGAGCATGCTGTACCTCGCCCCACTTCACAGACAACTCACAGCAGCCTACTGCAAATCTGTGCCTCCCTGTTGCTCAGCAGGTGACTTTTTGGATGCTGCAAAATTCACCTGTTTAGTTTTTAGCTGCCGTGATCACACTTGACAGCTTAGGATCTCTCCGTCTGAGCTTTTGTTCTCAACTAATGACAGCAGTACAAAAGGGATTATGTTAGCGAGGCTGATTTCTGTACATTTACCCTACTGACGTCAGCGGGGCTCTATGGATACAGCACGTGTTCAGAGCTCCCACCAGATGCGAAACAACTCAGGAATATGAGAGTAAATACACTCCCCAAAAACCTCCTCAGCTCAGGCATCTGAGCAAGGAGGGCCAGCAGCACCAAGTGATGAAAGCTCCCCTCATGCTGCTCTCCTCAGCCTCTTCATTTTGCTCTGCAGTGCTGCAGCAGGTGATAAGTTCACAGGCTGCATATTTTTCCTTTCCTATATTGACTGGAGAATAATGAGCATGAAATATATATGTATTCAAGAGGAGTTTCTTCCTTCTGAGGTCTCTCTTCGCATCAGGTTAGTGGAGCTTTTAGCATTACAGTGACTTTAATTTCTTTCCCTGAAAATTCCCTGAGGTGGGATTTGCAGAATTTAGACCTGGCTTGGGTGCACACTTCAAAGGATGCAGACAGCTGTTAAAAATCAGCACATATAAGTATATCATAAGCATGTAAATGAGAAAAGAAAACTTTGATTTCCCCACTCTTTCTTCCTTGATTACAGCTAAATGTTCATCAGTCTCCATAGTTACCTATTTACGATGGATAGAGCAGCCTCTTGGAAAAATTGCATTGCTGTTGGACACAACCTGAGATTTATTATTGTGAATTTCACACTTCAGGTAAGAGGTGTCAATAGGGTGTTTGTTCACCTGCAATGGATAGTAAAATAAGTTAATCTTAGATTTGTTGAAACGTTTCAAATTCCTATTTCTAAAAGTGGTTCTTTCAGCTTCACCCTGGCAGATTGTAAAGATATTCTAAAACAGAGTTTATGAATGGATGATGAAAAGCACAGCCAAAGCATTTGTTTTATGGGGACAGATAAGATTACCTTCCCAACCAATTCAAGTGATAGATATTGTTGAAGACTCTTTAAAGCCACTGTGCTAGAGTCATAACATCATTAATTATTCTGCAAATAGCAGATCGTGTTTCAAATAAGTAACAGAAATTATTAACTCTGAAACTTATCATGTCTAATTCCCCTCTTCAAAAGCCACCTGCAGGAGTCTCAAATATCAAACATCGGGTAAATGCAAAGTCTTCATAGACAGAGGCAATTTTTCCCTTAACCTGTCGTTAGAGAAGCCAGTAGCATAACCTTTTCTTTCCAAATACACCTTGAGCACAAGCCTTGAACACATAATTATAAACCTAACCCTACACTTCTGGGTGTGGTCTCTCTCCTCCCCAGAGCTGGGTCGGCATGGAGGACCCCCTGCAGGCTCGTGGAAGGGTCTCCCAGTTCTGATGTTCTTGTCCTTCTTACCATAATCCTCTTGATAAATTGTCGAAGAATGACTACTAATTATATCCATAACTAATAAACTACCTAGCAGAGGCCAAATACTCATTATGTGACTCCAGTGCCATTGCTGAGGCCACGTAAGTGTGAGAGGAGGCGTAAATCAGCCTTTCACATCTACAGGGGCTGATGGTGTTGCTTTTTTCACTATAACTATGCCTCTTACCATGGCTGTGTGAGAAAAGTCATGAATTTGATTTAGCACTTGCTTTTCTTGCAGCTTTGCCATGCTGTGAATGTGCAGGAGCACTTTCAAAGGAATGTTTGTATTGGGAAAAATAAAACTTAGCCACTTTTTCCATGCATATTGCAAGGCTCCTGCTACGTCCCTGCTGAAGGGAGATCAGTCCTTACTTGTCCACACCAGAAAGGTGGTTCAAGGGCAGTATTCTTGTCCCATCAGCTTCAGGATACTTTGGCCAGAGTATCCTACACTGTGCCAAGTCCCATCAAAGACAAGACAGTTCTTTGTGGATTCAGTTATTGTAATATTAAAACATAACTCTCAGCCAGTTGAAGCTGATTATACTCTGGAAGATGAAGTCAGGGTATCAGACTAAGAATGAGCTGGTGAAAGAGGCCAGGATCAGCTGTCATTCGTCTGTGTGGTGGGTGCCAAAGGGCTGTTGATACAGCAGGGCCAAAGTATTTTAAAGCTCGAGCCCAATGACTGTAAGGTTTGTCTTCCCTCACACATACTGTAATACATATCACCACTCCCCCATCGGCTATGAACTTGTATCACTTACTGTCCATGTTTTAATTTGTTCATACTGTTAAATCCACAGCAAGTGTGCTTCTACAGTCCGGCCATTCACAACATCCCATGTTCACTGCAGAGGGATGTTCTTCCCTTGCTCAGGCACAGGCAGATGCCTGTGTACCCTATTCCATGCCTTGCAAGTGCCTCCCACCCACCTGGCTTCTGAAACTGCTTGGTTATAGCTGAGCCTGTCTTTCAAGATTGAGTAGCCACTATTTTTCCTCTGCTTCTCACCACCCCCCCATCACAGCACAACTAAATGACAGCTACTCCAAGTGGGTGATGCACTGGCTGCAAATGCTTCTGGGATGCACAGAAAGGTGGCCACATTCCTCTCTCCTGAAAATGTGGGCTGCCAGGGGGCTGGAAAGACTTCATCTTGCCACTGAGGCAACCACCTCCAGCGTTAACTCCCTTCCTGTGCACACCTCACTTGCCAAGGGAGGTAGAAAGTGACTGGCCAAAAAGGCAACTACTCTCAATGCTTCAGTAGCAGGCAGAGAGGATCTTGTGGGATTTCATCCCAGGATGCTACATCAGACAAGTGCACCTAAAAAAAGGCAAGGTGACGTGCCTAGAAATTATCCCCCACGCTTTGCACTGCACTCACTGCTGTCAGTGGGAACACTTCCATGTTCTGCATAGGGCCAGAAGTGTTGGCAGAAACACTGGTGACAAGAAGGGTCTGCACCCTGTGTCATTTCAAGGGGGGCTGCCAAAGAGTAGCTTAGGGAGGATGCAGGTATCCTTCATTTCAGTTTTTTGCTCCAGTGCTGTCAAACTCCCAGAGTGGTCACTGCAAATCTGTATGATCTCAAGAATCTCTGCCTGCAGTAAAATAAGATTTGAAAGGAAAGGGAAACGATAAGGGAAATGCCTATATACTGATTTTTTGGGGAGATGCAGCACATTTACTAAAGAAGCTGTGAAAACAGGGAAAAGAATAGGCAAGGTTCTGAAGTTATACAGCATGGATGGGCATGAATTCAGGCTAGATCAGAGGGCCCTGGAATAACCCATGTTTTATGAATAAAGTAAGGAAGAATATTCTGAGCTAGATGATTACCAGGCACAGAGGGAGCTTCCCAGAGCATGGAAATATATCTGCGTTTCCCCCTACGGGATGTGAGATACTCCTTCCTTGAACTATCATTGTAACTTCGGCTCCCTGTCTTTTGCAGCAGATAGAGAGGAGTTCCTCATTGTGCCTGAGGAACTTAAATTTCACAGAACTAGGGGGACAAACAGCCCTGCACTGGGATGAGAGCTATTTTCCTCAGTTGCCTGTCTGTCAAGTACAGAAGGCAGCAAAGAGAAGAGGAGATGTGCTGGTTCCTGCAAGGCACAACTGAGCCTCTCGGTAAGCAGTGACAGTAAGTTCATCTCTCTGCAGTCGCTCCTGTTGAGTTTCATGCTTTGCAGAGCTTTTCTTTATGAAAGTTCCTGTATTACCATCCCATCTCCATTTTAGTTTGATGGGGCTCATCCACCTTGCTTCATTTAGGACCTTAGAAAAACTGTACTTGCCATTAACTTCCCACAAGAACACTGACACTTGAACCGATCTCCCTTGGGGTCACACAAGATCCAAAGCCACAGAGGGTTTTAAGACACTCCGTGTCTGCCTGGATCAGTGGTACCTTCTATATATTACTATGGTCTTTAGTTTCAAGGCACTTATTACTGGACAAAAGTCACAGACTTGTAAGATATTCAAACATTCAAACAAATCTGTAGTCTCTGGAGTTAAATCCTGCTTCCATTTCCACCCAGCACAGCTGCTGAGAACACAGCAAAGCGTAAATGCAAATGAAGACACCATTTGACTCACAACAATTTGTGTGTCTTGACAGGCAAGGACCAAACACAGCACAGACGTTGCCCCAGATAGTTCCTAGTCTACAAAGGCAAATAAACAAAACCAGCCAGAAATGGCTGGTGGGAGAGAAATGAAAGTTTTGCCATGCATTTTAGAAAAGGTCAAGGCCAGTGAAATTGCCTACATATCAGCTTGAGCCAACTTTTTCAGTAATGGATCATTCCTGCTCTTATTTGGGATTATGTTCCAAAATGTGACAGCTAAGATGAACTTTGAAATCCCAAATGGAAAACCAATACTGTGCCATCAGAAGACCACTCATTGTCAGTCCAAAATATGCAGTCTGTGGGTCTACTGGCTCTGGATTCCACCTGCCAAGCAGATCCAGCTCCTTCTGCATCTGTTCACAGGCAGCAGTGGTCTGGCCCAGGACCACAAGGTTTCAGTCATGCCAACAAAACATTTAGAAGGAAAATGGCTCAGTCAACTGGTTTGATCCTCCTTTCATCCAGAAAAAGTTTTCACATGGAAATATTTCTAAAAAGTCAACTGTGACACAAACACAAACTGCAGTACCAAAGGTACTGAAAACTAATAGCCAGTAAAGGTTTCCCACATAAAGATCACTGTTGAATTCTGGCTCTGTATATAATGAAACACACCTGTTGCCTATGTATATTATGAAAATTATCATGCTGGATTGAAATCCTCTGAAGAATGTTACTGAATTAATCACACAGACTTTCTTCATAGACATTTTAGAAGGGACGCAAGGCCAGACTAAGCAGAGAAAAACAAATATGAACACATAAGATAAAGGCAGATCTGTGTGTATGTAAGAAATAAAGAAAGATGTCACCCTTAAAATTAGCCCTGGTAGCTAGATGATACCTGAGGTCAGCCTGAGGAGTCAGTCAGTGTTTCAGACTCAGAGGGTATGCTTTGCAAGAGGCACTGGGGAGGCACTTATTTTTTAGGCAGTATTGCTAAATACTGTCGAATTACGAAGAACAGACATAGAAGCCCCCTATTCCTGCATACCTGGCAGCTCCCATCACCAACTTTTTTTATAAGAGGTACCAAGAGAACTGCTGTGTTGCAGGGGGTGGGCTACTGGAGCGGGAGGAGAAGGCAAAGGCAGCACCAACCCTTCCCAGGGCAGTCCAGCGCTGTCTGGGTGCATGACAGGACGTCTGCAACACCCCCTTCACATTGCTGCAGCCACATCTGGACCTGAAACAGATCCACACACCCTCTTTTGGCTTTCCAAATGATCCATGTTTGAGGCAGAGGTTCCCATCACTTTGGCTGTCTGTCACTTCCCACATTTCTGACAGGCGAGGGGCAGATGATGTGCAAGGCAGCAGAAGAATGATGGTCAGGCAGAACAATCAAGGCAATAGGACCACTGCAAAAATAGGACAATAGCAAGAAATCTAGGGATTATAACATCAATAAAAATGTCCAGAATAGAAAATTTGGCAATCAAGATGGCAGAACAACCAGCTGAGGCCATGGGCATCACTGCCAGAAGGCACTGTCCCAGAAGCCTGAAGGGTCTCAGTGGATGGGAACTGCAACAGCTTTGCTCAGGCCAAACTGGAGGCTTGCCCACTTGCTTGTCAAATCCTGCACACTTCACACTGATGTTCACCAGACAGCAGTTTTACAGCTGAAATCCCAATCTTCTCCATGTATTTTAGAGAGGAATTGTCAGGCTTCGTACTAGGTTGCTAAAAAAGACCGAACAAAGCTTAAAAACTTACGCTTCAAGCTTTAACCTAGTCTGCAGGGTAGGTTTAGATTGGATATTGGGAAAAATTTCTTCACCAAAAGGGCTGTAAAGCACTGGAACAGGCTGGCTAGGGAGTTGTTGAGTCTCCACCCCTGGAGGTACTTAAAGACATGTAGATGTGGCACTTAGGGACAAGGATTAGTTGTGGACTTGGCATTAACTTGGGTTAATTCTTGGACTCGATCTAAAAGGTCTTCTCTAACTAAAACAATTCTATAAGCATTGATACAGAAAGGAAATATGACTTGTTCAAAGGCCACTTGTCTGTTTATAGATCAAGTGAACATTTCCATGTTCACTTTCCACTTCGTCCTTCATTTTGAACTGTCACTTTTACCCCTTGTAATTTTATTGAAAGGGAGATAAGAGATTTTAGGTATTGTCTGCAGTTCTGCTTTTCATGTAAATTCTTTCAGTGTTTATTTTCTATTTACTGACGCAAGATATAATTGCAGTTATTGTTTGTTTAAACAGAATAAATGTATAAAATGTACCATTATATGTATGTCTATATATTACACATTATTATTATGCATGCTATAAATATATACACTATATTATAAATATATAATTCAAATTTTTAATTTCCTGAGAACACACAGGCTTTGTACCTTAACTTTAGTGCCAGGGACTAGCTTCTAGCAGCCTGCTATAATTCTGTAGAGTGAGTGTTCAGCAGGGGGAAGGACCCTGTAAAGGTGGTATAATCCCACTTGTAATCATGGCTCTTATGAGCTGATGGAGGTTTGACTGATTGAGAACTCTGAGGAACTTTAGTGCTTGTGGGAGCACTGAAAAGGCAGCACCTTTTCACAAAGGCCAGATCTTACTACATGTTTTGTATTTATAGTGCATTAGATATCACCAAGGGTGCTAACAAACATGTAATTCTCACTCCTTCATGTATTTCAGAAAGGAGATAATCTGCACCTTATTCCTTGAGTCCCAGTGGTTTTTGGGAAGGAGACATATAATTTAGGAAGAAGCCATAAAAAATGCAGCAAAGAAACACTCACAGTAACTCTGTATGCTGATTCCTATGATGTTATACATGTCTAACTATCATTTGTCTTTTAACCTGGTCAAATCCCCTTTGAAAAAGTGAATCCTATGCACAAAGAAATATTGTTGTTGTAGTTATGTTGTTATCAATGTCAAGAGATAGATCACATTTATTATTGTTTAGGCGTATACATTACTTGCTCCATTTCATTAATAGCTGTGACAGTGTACTCAGGAACAGAAATAAATCCTAATGAACACTATAATGGCAGAAAGCAGTTGTACTAAATTGTGGGACATGGCCCAAGCAATGAGGAATGACTAAGGGAAACCAGGCACAACTGGCAAATGCTTACTAACTGCCCCAGAAATGTTCTGCGTGCGGGTGTGGGAAACCCCACCACCACTAGAAGTGCACTAAAGGAAGCAATTTCAGGGCTCCTTCATGCTTCAGAAGAGCCACATGGGCACTTTGGACTTACACTGGGACAAACTTACAGTGATTTGTAAGGTCTTGCACTGAGTCAGAGGTTGCTTGTTAATAAGCAGGAGACACAACAGGGTGCGATTCCCTGCCACTGAAACGCCCAGCATTTCACCATGGGCTCCCCAGAGACAGAATATAGCTTTATATTTAAGAATTCCGTTCAGTAAAGCACTTAAGTAGATACTCAATAGCAGACAAGAAAATCAAGCACATAGGGCTCTATAGGAAAGCTAAATCTGCCCCAGACCATGCTGCAGGGCATCCTCCTCTCAGCATCACAAATGCAACTGTTGAGCCTCTGGCTGTCAGTTCTTTCTTCCCCATCCCCAGGTTTTACAAGATTTAATGTGAAGTCCAGTGCTAAAGCATGAGCATGAAAGGAGTCCCCTTGCAGATGATGCAACCTCCATCCTGGCTTGCCTTGCTTCGCTGCGAGCTGTCATGCCAGTGATCGCTCCTTCTGGTGTAACTCCATTGTCTCAAAATAGACCATCTCTGAAAGGGCAGTCATTACAGTCAGCAGTTTATTTGGAACAGAGAGGAGTACCAGGCATTTCAGGAGCCTGACAGCTTTTTCTTTTCAGCTCCATGATCAAGACAAATCTCCTGAATTTGTCTGAAATCTCAGAAACCTGAGTTGAACACTTTTCTGGCTGAAGTTATGTCCCCATCATTTTCCTTTCATGTTTCCAGTTAGATGAAAGAATTGGAATGGGGTTTCGTGTGATGACATTTATTGTCATATCTTTTCTACATGGGCACATACCTATAAGCTGTGTGTCAGTGACATGAAAGTAAAACTGACCCTCAACATTACAGGCTCAGATAATTGATGTAGTATGACAGAGGCTTTCTTCAGAAGTCTTTCTGTCTCCTATACACTGTGCCAGGGAGTTTTGTCCACTGTGTTGTAATCTTGCTTGTCACGGTACTTCCCACAGTAGGAAATAAGTGTCCTAAGAATTAATAGGAGTCTTAAGGAGATTAAGTCATTAGTGCCTTTGTTAAGTGAACACAGCATTATTCACACACAGAGTTATCATGTGCTTAAATGCCTTTAACAAGTGCAGCTGAAGGAAAGAGACATCTCACTCAAAAACATGCTGTAAAATTAGAGGTGAAACAACTGGATGCCCCTTCCAGGGCACTGAAACTAATATCACCTGCTGTCTCATGCCAGTTTTATATGCATATATGTGATTTCAGTTCCTGACTTCCATACGCCCTTTTGCAACACTTGCATTCACTCCTCAGATTCTTTTACAGTCACTGCTGACATATTTTGAGAAAAAACAAAGTAAGGCACATTTGCTGAGGCAGAGCATCTTCCCATCCCTAAGATGATTTCCTTTCTGTCTACAATTTATAATACCATACCTCATTTCAAACCAACATTCTGAAAGAAACTCTTCTTGAAAAGCTAACTTTTAAATGCTTTTCCTTTTTAAAGCTGTTGCTTCTCAGGTAATTTTCCTTATTGCTGTGGTTTTGTCTTAGAGCAGTACAGGACAGAAGGAGGGAGGGAAGCAAGGATGCCAGGTCAGTACCGGGACTTCTCTGTTGTCCAGGGACAAGCCACTTATATCTTCTCTGGGGGAAAGCCAGTAAAAGATATAATACTGAAGTGTTCCCTTTCAGCTGAGAATATAAAATATCTTCAGCCAAGTGGAACATTTTTAAGCATCTGTGTTAGAGCAGAGCTGTAAAAACAAGCAGAAATGCTTCCACACCTCCAGATTACTTTGCCCATAGGTCAGATCCCCTAAGTAGCACAGGAACACAGAGGAGCGATGGTCTCTTTTCTGCCACTCTTTCTGCATGGCAGCATATGAAGTTGCAAAAGGTGAATTCACCCGAAAATTAGAAACTACTTAGAAAAGAAACTTCTTGGGAAAGGTTTGTAGATTTTCTATCTGCTTCCATGACAATGACTTCTGATTTTTCTAGTCTACTGACTTCCCAGCTTCCCCTTAGCTACTGTCAGAAGTTTGTGCCAGTGTCACTTGGCAGGCCTGGCCCTTGGAGGGAGCTGTTCCTTCTCCTGATGACAGCTGCCGTGGCCTCTTCTGCTGCCAAGGCTTTTCAAGATGTGAAGGCAAGGAGACTGGCAGCAGTGTTGAACAAGATTTATTCAGCAGTTCATTGTCACAGATCCACAGAGGCCTGAAGGAGTCTCTAGAGGACAGCTGCTGTGACCCCTACTTAAAGGTGGACGAGTCAGAGCAGGTTGTTCAGCAGAGCTTCAAAATCTCTGAGGATGAAGATTCAACAACTTCTCTCAGCTATTGCGGTCTACTTCTCTGTTTGATCAATCTCACAATGAATGATGTTTCCCTTGTATCTAATAATACTTTCTCCAGTTCCACCTTGTTTCCATTGTGCCTTGATGTAGCCCTGTCCACTGCACTGCCAAGAAGAGTTTGGCACCATGTTCTCTGTACCATCTCTTCTGATGGTTGGTTGGTTGGTTGGTTGGCTCACCCCAGCACATCCATTCTTTCCTGTACTGGGAAGCATGAAATGGAGCCCAGTACTCCGGATGTGTCTCCCAGTGCTGAGCAGAGGGGAAGACACACTTCCCTTGACCTACTGGCAACACCTGCCCAGCCCAGCGTACATGTCCCATTTGTCCACCAGGACCCCCAGATCCCTTTTTGCAGAGGTTCTGCCCAGCCAGTCAGCCCCCAGTCCACACTGGTGGATGGGGTTATTCCTCCCTAGGTCCTGGACTTTTTCCCAGTGTTGAATGCCATGGGATTCCAGACAAACCATTTCTCTAAGCTGTTCAGGTCCCCCTGCATCTCAGGCTGTTCTTAAGCAAATTGAGCATTTCTCTCAGTTTGACATAGTCCTCAAAACTGCTGAGAGTTCACTGTCCAATCATCCAAACTAGCAAAGACATTGAAGTACTGGCCTCAGTGATAGCCCCTCTCACTAGTCAGACTTTGCAGCACTGGTCATGTCCTTTGAGCCTTCATGTCTAGCCACTTTTCTGCTCACCAATACCTGATTTAGTTCATATCTCACCAGATTTGTTTCATGGATATTATGGTGGATAGGTATGAAAGTCAAGGTAAACAGCATCCCCATCTCCATTAAGATGGTCATCTCCTCATAGAAATCAGAGAGGTCAATCAGCCATGATTTGCCCAATCACCTTCTTGACCCTCACAGGATCATAACAGGATCATAAGCTGTTTTCAGGAGTATTTGCTTCATGATCTTTCCAGGGGTTGAAATGAGTCTTCAGTAGTAAATGTAGGAGGATTCTCAAAACATTTCAGACAGAGGATAGAATACCAACTCCTGGAAAAGAAGTAATAACCCTACATATAGCTATATACATGGAAAATAGACTAAAACCCTGGATTTGTTGTGTATTGCTTTTACAGGGACTGGAGGCTAATGAAAACACCACGGAGGCGGTGTAAGGAGTTCCACTGAAACTTCAAAAAATGAGATGTCAGCCAGCATTGCCAGAGCACTCCTACCTGCATCCACCTCTGCTCCACACTGGTCTGTAACCCCTGACAGTGAGGTCTTGGTCAAAGCAAGAGTACCAGGTAGTCAGTGATTAATAAAAACTCATCTACTTTTAATGCTCGTGTTACTTTCCGGATCTTAGAGGCATAGGATGTAGGGTGAAAGACACAGAATTCAGGGTGAGTGGTAAATTTTTGGATTTCCTTCAGATTCTAGGAAGCTGTTCTTCTGTTTAAAGTGTTTCCTTGTAAGGATAGTCTTTTTTGTTTTTATTTTTCCTTTCACAATCTTTTCCTGCTTATTGTGCTTCTGGCAGCCGAAAAAAACCACACCAAAAATATGCACATTCATCTGTGCATAAAAAGTGTTAATGATATTGCACCACCTGTAATAATTTATCAGAATGAAATTTAAGTGCATCAAGAAGCTCATACAAATAAAGATACTCTAAAAGTTTGTTCTCTTTTGGAACAAGTACTTTCTGCTCAGAGTTATCTGCTTTCTGGTTCTCAGCTTATGACACCATATACAGCACCAAGGGGTCAGGGAGGGAACAGTCCAGTTCAGGCAGTGAGGAGTAAAACAACACCCTGTGGAGCTTGGCAAAGACTGACATTTTGATTATCAATGCTAGAGACAAAGTCTTACTTCCCTTCGTACCTGATACACCGCTGCTTTCAGAATTAATGTTATCGAATTTTCTGGATTAAAGAAGATTTTTTAAAAATGCATGAGGGAGTAACAGATTAAGTAGGTGCCATTTTCATCCTGACTTGGTATTAGGGGCAGTTCATGTCAGGATGGTTTCCTTAGCCCTGGTTTCACAAGGAGCATGTCCAGGTATATAGTTTTGGTACATGTGCCTCTTCAGCCCAGGCCTTCCTTCTAGCAACACTAAGTACAAAAGTGACATTCATTACAGTTTAAAATAGTTGCAGAAGTATTTAAGAGGAATGAAGCACTTCAAAATAGCACGTGACCATCAACCCCACTGACATTCATTTTGGCAATGGGTGCCTTTCATGAATGAACAGTGACTCATAAAGCCTGATCCAAAGCTCACTGAAATCAAGATGAATTTCTCTTTTGGTTTCACTGGACTTGGATTAGCTGCGTGCCAGGCTAAAGGGGTTTGGACACATCCAGTAAAAGCAGGGAGATAATTGAAAGCTTATCTGCAAAGATGTAGTCTACAAGATCCAGTTCTATGGGACTGCTGCTTGCCCTCCAGAAATAGTCTGCTACCTGCATTCCTGCCTGAGCAATGAAATTAACCTGATGGATTAGCTACTATAAAAAGCATAAATACTCTGCATGAAAGAATAAAGCCTGCCATTCCCTGATGCTTTCTGTTGCTGAATTCTCTAATAATTGAGACTGGCCTGCCAAGAAAAACTTGCAGGCTCCTTTGCAATTTATTACAGTGCCTGAAAAGCTACACATTACCTGCTATGACCTTTTAACACCAGCTCATGGTGCTCTCAGAAATTACACAGGGAACAAGCAGAATTTGTGTCTGTTCATCCTATTAAAATTATTGCTGCAATAGAAGAATCATCTGTCCGTTTAATGGGAGAATCCGCTTTAAAATTACCTAGCTCTCTTTGCAGACAAGTATGTATATAATTTATTCTTTTTAAGCAAATTAAGAGAAGGGGTTGGGTTCCCTCATGCACACAAAGACTAAGGAGAGCATTTTCTGCCATGATTTTGTCCTGTTTTCCTACAGTTTAGCACAGTAACATCAGTGGCTTTGGTTGGTTCTAGTTTAACCTAGTTCCAGAGACCAGACCTGCTGAGGGCTGAGTCTGGAGCACATTTAATGACATCAGCATTGAATCTTCCCAGTCATTCTCTCAGGGTATCCCAGACTGATTCACAGGGGCTTACAAGCCCAACAATAGGAATGCTAACATTGTTCAGGCTAATGGAAGAAAACCTGCAACCATGAGCCCATCTCAGAAGATGCAGCTTTGAACTTTTCAATCAGGGAAGATTTGGGCAGGATTTCTGGTGCAGATCCCCTGGATTTAAGACCAGCAATAGCACATCTTTTTTTAAAAGCATTCAGGATCAAAAAACCCAAAGAGCAAGTGGCACTTCAAAGTTTGTGTTCATCAAAGCAGAGCCTCTTCTCTGCTTCCCTGAATCAAGGCTGATTCAGGGTGCTGATCCAGGGTGCTGGTGGGGAACCAGTGCTGCTTTGCACCCTCGCCAGGGCATGTACCAAACCTCTTCTGGATGTGCATGAATCTCCAGAAGGCAGCCTTCACTACCAAAAGTCTTCTGCAGAAATTACATAAATACTGGCTATTGTTTACATGGAAGTCTAGTCTGGGCAAGTCTCTAGGAATGAAAGCTACTCTGAAATACATAAAGGAACGTGCAAGATGTTTTCTGCTTCTGTTTATCTTCATTTTGTGCAGAGGTGCTTATTAACATTTGCATATAACTTTAGTTTGCCAAACTGTAATTTGTCTGCTTCCCAAATTAACACGGACAATGAGAACATGGCGATTTTCCCAGCTCGCAGTGCAATGCTGGCCCTGTGTTAGAGAGTGTTGAACATCTAGTCACGTAATAATGCAAATGACTTGGAAGAAAAAATATAATTAGCTCATTAAGAAAACAGAAATCCCTCCTGTCAGACCAGACCTGATTTAGCAGCTTCATCATTCATGTCCAGCCAGGCAACACAAAGTACAAACTTCGTTTTCATTTGGTTGTAGCCCACCTATGGCATATGAAAACCTCAGATGCCAAATTGAACAGTACGTACTAGGCCACTGTGTCAGGAAGGCTTGGTTCCAGATATTATGAAGCTCTTTTAGGCTTGTGTCTCCGATCCCAGCCTCAAAGAGGTATCTGGGTTGATGCAAAGGCTTCCTTCTGTCAGGTTGTCCTTGTGGCTGCAGCACCCACTCCATACATCACTGCTCCTTGTCCTCCCCATTCTTGCCCACAGCACTGGCAGTTCAAAGGGATGCAAACCCTCCAGCTCACATTCCCAGGTGGAATAAAGGAAATACAGGAAAAGCTTACAGTAACCCCTCTATGCATGCATAGCCTAGGGAGATGCCAGAACATGCATTCTTGAGAAATACATATTTCTGTGAAACCTGACAAGTGTTAGGGTTGACTACCCTCTTTTTGTAACAAACAAAGGTGAAAAGTGTGGAAACCCCACATTTCAGTTGAGAGCCACAATTACTCTTCTACAAAGCATCCAGTTTTGATTCTTTTATCTGGTCAAAATTCAGAATCTTCATAGGGAGAAATTCCAAACTTTTCTATGCCACCTGGCTGTGCAGGAAAAAAAACACTGCCAGATGCAGCTCAGGGCTCCTGTCATTAACATTTGGCTGTGTAAGGATTAGCTGTGCTTGGTCAAAAGAAAATCATTCAGTCTTAGTGAAGCAACATCATCTGACAAACCAGGATTCAAGGGAATGCTGGGTGGAAATGGGGCAGTGGTAAAACTGTCAAAAAAATCCTTCTGTCAGTATCAGATGGAAAGCTCTGGACATCGGGGGGCCATGGTAGAAGACAAGAAAACTGTTTCCCACCATCCAGGGGTAACAGATGAGTCAGCAGATACTGGAGTAACAACTGTGGGAGAGCAATACTTGATGTAGGGAAAGGGCACACCCAGATGGGAAGAAAAAAGAGCAAGTGAGCCTCCTTCAGCCTTCCTGTCAGAAGGTTCGGCAACATCTGCAGACCCTGTATGAACCCCCAGTTTGGAAACCTTACCTTCACATCTTGTCTTCTCATGGTCTTCTAAGAGCAATCGGACCCTTCATACACTTTAATCAAATTTCCAGGAGCATTATGTGAAAAGGAGGATCTGAAGGACAAATATGGCGGTGTCCTTGGAAAAAAAAAAAAGAACGGCCCAAAGGATTCTTTTAGGACTGTGCAGCTCACCTGCATCCCTGTACATTCCAGGCAGATCATTTCTTGAACCAAGAATGAAAGTGACTGAGTAGAAAAAAAGCACCAAGACTTCCAGAGAAGACTGCCAGCTCCAAGATGTGATCCAAAGCCCCTAAAAGCAGAGGTAATCCTTAAAAAATTTTCACAGTAAAGAATGTTTGGCTGTTTTTCTCTCTCTTCTTTGCCCGCACAGCATATGTTAGTAAGCAGTTGTCTGCAATCCATTGTATGTCACATAACTCTTCTCAGTCACACCTTGGAAGTGGAGAAGTTAATTGCATGACCACAATTTGTCTGCATAATCTTAGGATTGGGTGAACTGAGACCTTGGGAGAAATACTGCATGCCATTCAAGCTTCATGATAACATAAGGAGAGCTGGAAACATTTGTGCTGTCTCTGGGCAGCAGAGCACTTGGGCAGGAATAACTCTGCACATCCACAGCAGGTGTTGGTGTCAGTAATTGGTTTAAGTAAAGATTGACTTTTGTATTAAAAAGGACCATGTCCAGCAACTTTTTGAACCATCCTTAAACATCAGCTCTTATTTTATCCAAAGTTGAGTGCCAAGATCCTAAGATCCGTGCCAAGCACTGAACCTCATCCCATGGACACACACAGAGCAAAGCCACTTCTGGGGACACCTTTTCCAGCCCTCCCTCAAGAGCTACCCTCCAAGGCCATGCCAGGGTCTGCTGCTTCTGCTGAGAGCATCTCTGAAAATCTACCCTGCTCAGTAACATCAGCTTATCTTCCTTCTGTCCCTGCTTGCTGAGGAATGGTACCCTTTGAGACAGCTCCAGGAGAAGTAATTCCAGCAGCAGGCAAACACAGCCTCCTCAAGCTCTTTTCAGGGAGCACTTATCCTACCTTTAATCATCATCAGTACCTAGAAATGCTGAAATGTCATGGTCTGTTGTGAAGAACAAGGTCACCTCCTGGTAATTCCTTTCTCTTGACAGCAGTACAGGTGGATACAGAGCAGTGCTTCACACCTGACTGCTGCCCATAGAAGTATGAAAGGCTAAAGTTCAGAGGGGCTTTTCTAAAAGCCATCCACCCAATGTGAGGAACAGATCATCTCTGTGGCCCACAATGTTTTTCAATAAGAGTGTACAAGCCCATAAAAACAACAGGATTACTTTTACTGTCAGATCACAGCTAAGGAGAAAACACAGTAGGGAAATAACTCCCTGCTGAGCCCTAAAGCCACATCTTGTATTTGCAGTGAGTTTACCAAATGAAATCACAGGGTAATTTAGTGAAACTGAAAAATGTGTAAATTCTCACAGGCAATACCTGCTTTCAGATGTAGTGGAGCATCTCACGTTCAGCTCCAGGTGAGGAAGGGGTGTATATGTATATGACGGCACTGCAGGCAAAACTCCAAAGAGCAGTGCAAAGCAGGAAATAAAAGTGCACCAAAGCACCAGGGGAGATCTGAGTTGATAAATAGACCCCATTTACAAGATACAGACAAGTTTGGGAACACAATTGCAGGTAAAATAGTCAAATAAAGAAACAAATAGGGTCCTGCTTGAGAGATTTGCAAATCACATACTCCATCTGCAGCACGCCCAGCAAGCTAAATTGGATTCAGACTTACTAAGAAATCTTTTAGAGAAATTCTGTTTTCTTTTATTTCCCTGTGAATATATATTTTCACTGCTCTACCTCCCACCATGTAGCAATAGGACGGATAAGAATGATTGTCAGTGAATGTAATGTTGTGAGTAACACAGGAGAAGGGAGCTGCTGCTGCTGCTGCAACAGTTAGGCTGAGTTGTGCCTGTCACAAGGCATCACAGAATTAAGGAATTTCCCTCAATATTCCAAATTGGAAGAGACCCACAAGGATCATTGAGTCCAACTCTTAAGTGAATGGCCCATACTGGGATGGAACATGTGACCTTGGTATTAATAGCACCATGCTCTAATCAACTCTTAGATTATACATTTTTGCATCCAAATTGATTGTGTACAAAGACTTACAACAGAAATTTTCAAATTGGATTCTGATATTAGGCAAATTCAGTTGCTCACTTTGGATAAAGGTTATTACATCTCACTGATGCTGTGTCTTCTTAAGTAAAGGACTGGTTTGTTTTCCAATGAAAGCTTCTGGACAGTAAAATACCCCAATTCAGGCTGCATTTTGACCACCTTCTGCACATGCCAAAAATCAGAAACACCCAAATGGGAAAAGATTAGGGAACATTTGTTAATGTTACTTTGTTTTCCAGCCACCGACTCTGAAATAAAAATAGCAAGACAAACCACATGGTAATGTTCCTTGACAAGTCATGCTATTACCAGCAACAAAGAGATATTATTTATTGATGGTAGCCCAGATGAATAAAGCTAATTTTAAGTGGCTCTGTTTATTTCTTGCTGATATAATAATAATGCTTACAACTGTGGATGGCTGCTAAAACCTTCTTAAGGCTGCCGGGAAGAAAGACTGTGCTGTGTAACATTTTCGTGCAAGACCACTGAGGGAAATGACAAGAAGATCTGCAATACTGTGTTACTGGAGGTCAGGGACTTTGTTTCAAGCTGAGTTTTCCTTCATGTACTCACTACAGTGAGCCAGAATTAAAATGGTCTTGAGGAAGAGGTTGGACTGCTGAAACACAAGAGTGGCAGATGCCTATTTGCTCTTTTATATTATCACTTCACTGCAGGGAAAGCCCTGCAGCTTGGATTTTCAAAAATGTTTGTTTAAGCTCCATCAAAATCCACAAAAATTGATATTGTTCATCTGAAGTTGCTGACCCCTTGGAAGATGTACTTTAACTTTCACCAAGTACTTCTTACCTTTTTCTGCAATTAAATGTGGACTGATTTAGAGACAAATTTGTCTATGTTTGTTTATATTGTATTTTTTTAAATTAATTTATCCAGAATCACTCTGCAAATGCAAATTAAAGCAAGATAGATTATTCTTTTAAATGTAAATTTCACAGTCAAGTTACTATGACAAGAAACTGAAGGCAGAGACACTTTCTACCTTGATCAAACATCTTACTGCTTTGCAAGATGAAACACTGTATGGTGCTGAACATGCAAAGAGAGCCTTTTATTGGACTATCAATCTCCTATCACTTGTGCAGTTCCTGACTCACAGGACTGCATTTTATCCACTCATGCCAAGATGGTTGTAGGAAGAGTCCATTGACAGCCTTTGCTCAGCAGGACAAAATAACTCTTCTTCCTTGCCTCTCACTGCTGGGGATCAGAGGCATCCCCTGCACTCCAGGATGGCAGCAGCAGCTCATTCTTGGATGTTCTGGTGGCTGTGAGATCCCTGCAGGCAATACGGGAATAATTTGGTGTGAAGTTATGCCTTAAATAGAGCTCCTTAGGTATCTCCTTGCTCCTCTGCATTTCTATCCTATATTTCCTTCTAGTTTTTTTTTTTTTCCCTTTCAGCTTTTACTGCTTTTCCCTCTGTATTTTTATCTTATGGGTCTTTTAATCTTTACATTAAAATTTTCCTGGAAATATCATGACAGCTTTGGCATTTTAGTCAGCAGAAATCTGTGAAGCAATAACCTTGTCTACTATAAACAAAAAAGAATGAAGGAGCCAGATAATTTCATTTGCAAATTTCTCCATTTTGCCCAATACTGTAATAACAGGGTCCAATTGAAAGTAAATATTTTGTGCTTTCCAACCTACTGATGCATGGTAAAAAATTTATTGAGTTACACTGCATCAATTTTCTGCAGGGAGAGTGTAAAAATAGTATTTGTCTTATTCCCAAATAATTTCAGAGAGAAAAGTATTGTGATGGACTAACTGTGTTACAACTCATCTACTCATTTAATGTTGTTTGCTCTACAAAAGTACACCATGTAGTTGCAGATAGGCAAATATAAAACCATGGTGAGAGACATTTTCCTTTAAGTATACCCAATGTGAGAGGAGAAAATAGCTCATCTCAGTTAGAGATACCAACTGTAAAAAGAAATGATGAAGGTGAAGTCTGTATCCAATATTAACTGAGAACCTGAAGGTCTGCCAGGTCCAAGCAATCTGAGGACACTTGAAATTTAATTCCACTCCCTTGAGAAAGTCTAAATGGTCTACCTGTCTTCAGGCAACTTCAAACATGGGATGTCTCCTACTGCAGGATTGCCTCTCACCTGCCATGGGCGCTACATGGCACCTGCAGGGGAAAGCCTTCACAAACACACAGCATAACTCTGGGACAGACAACAGGTTTGGGAGAGGGATATCCCATGAGCATAGGTAATTGCCCTCAAAGCTGACCTTGCAGGGGTAGTGATGAACTGTCCATCCACAAAGAAATTCTGGGAGTAGTTTTCATCGGATACGCCCAGTTCCATTGGATCCCAGATTACTGGAATTTTTAAAATGTGGTCAAACTTTCAATGTATACTAGATCAAGGCTGAGATGATGTTTTTGTGTTAGGTGATGCAAAATCCTCTACAATCAATGCCATGGAAGAAACTAACATGCAGCATAATCAAAAGGATTTATAGATGAAATTCATAGCCTGGATCTACTTCCTTAATTCCAATGCAGTGTTTGGTGTCAGGAGTGATTTTCCATCTAAATGAAACACCATTTTCTTTACAAGGATTAAAGCAAGACTGACCAGCCAGAACAAGACAGGTGGGTAGTATTTCCATTGGGAGAACAATGGACTAGGAGGTTTCGTGATAATAATTTCACGCTGGCACCACCTAGAAACTTCACTTTCTCTCCAATGAAGCAGAACTCCTATTCCCTAATAGGAAAGATTTAGGGGAGTTCCTGAGTGAAATTATTCTTCAAGGCTCAGAACACTGTAATTAATGATTTTGGAGGCATTTAAAATGCTTCTGTAAAAACAAAAGCATTTTGTTTTTATCCTAGAGCTGAGCATCCTCAGATCTAGGATATGCTGAGAAGTGATAAGGAATTTAAAAAAAGTGAGACATTCTGTGAAAAAATTGAGATAGAGAGAGAAAACCTTGCTGTTTTTACCCATGGGAGTAGACTAAGATTTCTTTTTTTGTTTGATGGTGGACTCCAAAACAGCAGCATACTGTCAGCTCTCATTGTCAGCTTTGAAAGCCCAAAGATAGCAAAGCATTAGACACAAATCACATGGCATACACTCAATCCCACCAAAATTCCCCTGTCCTTGTAGGACCCTCCTGATCTATGGATGTGGCGGTGTGCAAACCAGCATCCCAGATGAGCTTTGGACTCTTAAAGGACTGGATTCCGAAGTGCTTTGCTACATGTTCTTTTGAATTTATATGTGTTGGTTGTACCTTGTTGTTCAATTGGTATGTTCTCTTTGCCCCCCCCCCGGTTGGTGCATCGTGGTTGTTCCCTGTTGCTCCTCCCCGTGGCCCCTCCCCTGGAACCTCCCCCTGGCCAAGTTTGGTGTGGTCCTCCTCCCCTGTTCTGGAACCCTCTATGTCATTCTCCC
>VZTN01028703.1:9246-183171 GCA_013400515.1 Erpornis zantholeuca
GCTTGTCTAATTTAGGAGGAATTTCTTCACAGAAAGGACGTTCAGGCCTTGGCAGGGGCTGCCCAGAGAGGTGTTGGAGTCCCCATCCCTGGACGTGTCCAAGGAAGGACTGGACGTGGCATTTAGTGCTCTGAGCTGGGTGACAAGGTGGGGATTGGGCACAGCTTGCACTCGATGATCTTGGAGCTCTTTTCCAGCCTCAGTGATTGTGTGATTATACCCTAATTACCCTGAACTCATCATTTGGTGTTAGGTAGTTCCATGGTCATGAATTCAACTAAAAAACACCGAGATTAACAGTTTGTATTTTCACCCATGAATTGTTTGAGTTGGAAGGGACCTTAAAGCTCACCCAGTCCCATTCCCTGCCATGGCCAGGGACACCTTCCACTATCCCAGGTTACTCCGAGCCCTGTCCAGCCTTGGGCCTTGGACACTTCCAGACATCTAGGGGCAGCCACAGCTTCTTTGGGCACCCTGTGCCAGGGCCTCCCCACCCTCACAAAGAATAATTTATTCCTTTCCCTCTTTCACTTTGTACCCATTCCTTCTTGTCCTGTCACTACAGTTCCTGATAAAGAGCCCCTCTCTGTATTCACTGTACGCCCCTTCAGATCCTGCAAAGGTGCTGTGAGGCCTCCACGTTTCCTCCATTTTCTTTCTTTTGCAGATAGCCAAGCCCCCCAAGAGAAACCTCGTCAAAGAGGCTATTTTGGCCGAGAGGGTGCGGGAGGAGGGGCATGGTGAAGAAGAAGATGACCTGCGGCTGATCCGCCACTACCACAACATCCGCGAATGGCACAAGGGCGGCGAGGAGAAATGGATGCACCGCACTGCCGAGAGGAAGGTCCAGGCAGCTTTGCACCAGTACCTGGAGGAGATCGATGTGAGAAGAGAGAGGTAGCAAACAAGTAGCCGGAGCTGCGACCCTGCTGTTTTCAGCTTCAGTGTGTGCTCAGAGGGCTGGGCACTAGTGATACGTGTTCAGTAACTAGTAACACGGTAACTAGTGCAGCGGGGGTGGCGTTTAGAGCCTCCTGTCTGGCACACAGAAGGATAAAAGTAGTCGTATAGCACTTTCATTACTTGATTTTTAAAGAGAATGAAGAGTACCCTTGGTATAATCATAAAATCATGGAATGGTTTGGGTTGGAAGGGACCTTAAAGTTCATCTCATTCCAAACCCCCAGGCAAGGACATCTCCCACCTGACCAGTTGGCTCCAAGCCCCGTCCAGCCTGGCCTGGAATATTTCCAGGGATAGGGCATGGAATCATAGAATCTCAGTGTGGTTTGGGTTGGAAGGGATCATTTAGTTCCATGCACCCTGCTGTGGTCCCTGCTTCTCTGGGTAGCAAAGTGTCAGAAATTCTCTCAGTTCCATTTAACTGAGGGTTTTGTTGTAAACTTATCAAGCTGATGTTTAGGTTCTACAAGTAACACTTTTCAGCATGGTCAGCTGAAAAAAAATGGTTTTCAGAAGTATTTCAAAAATATTAAAGGTGAAGCACAGTGCTGCCATGTAAAGAGCAGAACTGTGCTGCACTGATCCTCGGAAAAAAATCATAGGGTTTAATTTCTGACTTATTCTTTCATGTCAAGTGACTTTGGAGCTGTGAAAATCATCAGTTTGGCATCCTGGTCTGATGTGCCTTCAGGGGAATTGTACATGGATTCCACAGAACCACTGGGGTTATAAGGAGGCACCTGAGATTATCTGGTCCAACCCTAGAGTTGCCTAGAGCAGGTTGTCCAGGAGTGTGTGTCCATTTGTGTTTTGCTTGTCTCCACACATGAAGACTGAGCCACCTCTGTGGGCAACCTGTCCAGTATTTGACCATACTCACAATAAACAGAAAAAATTGTTTTCTGTTGTTCATTTGGAATTTCACATGGTTTAATTTGTGGCCACTGCCATTTGCCCTGTCACTGGGCACTACTGCGGAGAAGGTGTCTGTCTGTTCTACATTCCCCCCTTTCAGGTGTTTATGTACATTGCTAAGATCCCTCTTCTCCAGACTGGACAGTCCCAGCTCTCTCAGGAGAGAAGGAACTTCAGGGGAGAGATGCTCCAGTCCCTTAGTGTCCCTCCACTGCGCTCAGTGTCCTTCTGGTTCTGCAGAGCCCAGACCTGGACCCAGCACTCAGGGTGGGATCTCAGCAGTGCCAAGAGGAAGGATGCCCTCCCTGGACCTGCTCCCGGTGCTCCTCCTCCCGCAGCACAAGGTGCCAGTGGCTTTCTTTGCCACAAGGGTGCATTGCTGGCTTGTGCTTAGCTTGTCTGCCGGGCCCCCAGCTCCCTTTCTGCTGAGACTCTAGCATTTGGGCTGAAATTGGTGATTTCTGGATTCTGTAGCCCCTTGTAGCTTTCTCACTGCTGGGATTAACAGAGAGATAAATTATGGTGTGTTTAAAAATTGCCAGTTTGACATATTTTTCTCATCAAAGCTATTTCAGGATGAAGTATTTTGTGGAGTGATGCTAAAATAGCAAAAGGTCATTTGGAGAGAAGATACAATTATAGATGGATAGAGAAGAGAGGGACATGAGGAAAAGGCTCTTCCCCCAGAGGGTGCTGGGCACTGCCCAGGCTCCCCAGGGAATGGGCACAGCCCTGAGGCTGCCAGAGCTCCAGGAGTGCTTGGACAGCACTGCCAGGGATGCCCAGGGTGGGGTTGTTGGGGTGTCTGTGCAGGGCCAGGAGCTGGACTGGATGATCCTTGAGGGTCCCTTGAGCTCAGGAGCTTCTGTGGGTCTATGCTGAAGGATAACAATAGTACAAAATTGAACTGTTATCAGCTGGTAACAAATGTAGTCTGAGAATTAGAGGAATTTGATGAATGGGTGACTGAAGTTGTAAAGCAGCTTTGAAAGTGGGTTTGTAAGATCAGGAATTTAAAATGTGCCTGGACAGAATCACTCATGTTGTGCTATAAGATTCCCTTGATGGACACAACAGGAGGGTTCCCCGAGTTAAAATTTGATCTCTCCTTCTTTGGCGTTTACAAGAAGTGTTGAAAGGAGCCCAGTACCCATTTTGTGTTACTAACAAATACACTAAAACTTCATCCTTCAACAGAAGTATTGATGTAGCTTTTATTCAAATGCTTTCATTACAGGCTTCGTGACTTTCTGGAGGCAGAGGAAAGTAGGCACTTTGCTGAGGTGAAAGCACTTATTCAAGGAAATGTACAGGACAAAGAAGCAAAAATGAAGGAACAAGCAAAATTACTGAGAGAGAAGAGGGAGCAAGAAAGACTACAAGTGGTGGCTGAAAAACGTGAGCAACAGTTCAGGTATTGTCATAAAAAATCTTACGAAAGAGAATTTGCGCAAGGTAAATGTATAGGGACAATTTAAAAAGAAGGTGGCAATAATGAACTGAGGAAGGAAAGTTGAATGTGATTGAAACAGTAGGACAGAAAAAATCAAATTTGCAGTTAATTCTTGCAAGTGCAGTGTGTCTTCCTTGTCCCATGTGAGCATCCCTGCACTTCCACCTGCCAAGTCTGCCCTTTTTGTAAGTCCTGTTCCAGCTTTATACTGTTGGAGCAAACAGGGTGCATGGAAGGTTAGTTTGGCCTAAGTCATGCTTACTAAGCTAATAACGTCAAAGATCCCTGAAACGTTAAGATTGTCCAAAAAGACAGTGTTTTTATTTATTGCATACTTTTCAAGAGTAGCAGCTGCAGCTAAGGTTTTAATGCAGCCTGAAGTTCTGTGCCAAATCTTCCTGACTGGAAGCAGTACTTGCAGGTACTTATTAGGACCTGAGGCCTTGGCATGAAATTGCCTTGTCCCATTCTTGGAAATCTGGTTTTCTGAGGGAGGGATGAAAGAAATAATAATGTTACTTGATTGTAATAATTTGAAGTGTTTTTCTCAGTCTCCCACGGTACTGTGAAATCTACAACACCTGCTTCTCAGCGTGCAGAGGCTGGGCATAAAAATCAACATTCGCTCTCACTTGTGCATAAGCTCTCATTAACTAATTCTACAGGTAAATGTTTGTTTAAATGTGGGGTTTATTGACTTACACAGGGGTTAGAAGTGCATACACTGCCTAGCTTCACACGGTGGCTTGAAAATGTGGCCCTTGCCTTTTGCAGCTTCTAGTTTGTTCTCCATCTATCACACAAAGTGGTTGAAACTCACTTTTAAAATGGTTTGGAGGGGATGCTGCTGGAGTGCATTTTATTTTGTACTTGCAGCTTGTTTTACACACCAAGGAGATGTTGTGTAGACACCTAAAGGTAGGTGTCTAGGTGCTGGTATCTTTATATTCACTGGGAACCTGCATTCTGTTCTATTTAAAACTTCACTGAAATCGGGACAGTTACAGGGACCTACAGTCAGCCTCAAACAGGCTTATCCAGCTCTGTCAGTTGAACTGCACCCCAGCCTCCACTGACTTTAATTAGGTTCCCACCGATCAGAGTGGGAATATAGCACATATGTAAATTCTTGTTTAGATGTCTAATTTTAGGCATTTTAATTGCAAAATAAATCACACCACTGAGCAGCATCATCTAGTGACACATACTTGAACTTTTATGCTGTAGTTGCTTGTCTTAATGTCTCAGGTCCTTTGTTTTCCCAGTGTACCCCTGCTGATCTATGGTTCACTCAGTCTCATGGGGTTATTTCATCCTGTTACTATCCTTTTACCTTTCCCATTCTGCTCTGGGATCTAAGCAATGTGCATACCACACAGCATCCCATTAAAAAGTGTGGCTAAAGCTTTACTGCTGGTGTTCTGCTGGCTGCAGGTTTTCAGAGGATTTAGAGGCAGTGAAACCATCTCTCTTGACAGCTGTTGTGAGTGGCAATCTTGCGGTATCTTTGCACATGGATCTTCGCTTTGACTATCTGGATGTAATGGGAATACATTCCGTGGTTAGTTCCTCTAGCTGTGTTCCTTTCTGCTTTTAAATTAAGGTTCATATAAAAGAACACAACTCTGATAAACACCAGATGACAATAGTTCACCTTGTCTATGACAGGCATCTATCTGCATGGATGTGCTTAGTTATATTTTAATGTCTTTTGTTCTCTGTCCTTTTCCAGTGAGAAAGGAGGTGAGTCTGCTGTGATTAGATTGATAACTTCTGATATCTCAGTCTGCATGTATTTGTCTAATTTAAGTAGCCCCAAGTCTATTTTTCTCTGGCTTTTAGATGTTATGCTTCCTCTAAAACCATCCTGGTCCAGGCAGAGATCTGGGTGCAGAATTTGCTGCTCAGGAGACTAACACTTTCTGAAAATCCACAAGCCGGAGTCTGTAATTGTGTCATAGCCTGTCCTCTGGGGCAATGGCCTCCAGTCCTCTTTGACTGCACCCCCCTAGCTGTAAAAACTTTCTAACACTCACCCCAATACATTTATTTATATAAATAGATAATAATATACCATGCTGGTATATTGTGTATGTTATAAAACATAAGCACAAATAGAATTCAAAAAGGGTGAGGTAAAGATGAAATAGATGCTATTTTTTACTTTTTAATGTTTTTTATTAATGGTACAAAACATATTCTCTTCCTGCATGCCTCACTTTGGAAGTTATTACTCCAGGGCACACCCAAGAGCCGTGGCAAGTCAGTCCAGTAGTAGGTGGATATACACATGATTTTCTTTCTCTTTGCCTGTGGACTTACAACTCTTTTGAATGTCTTTTTGAAACCTGATATAGACCTGTTTGTATTTCCTTTAACTCCAAGCAAGGTGCCCCACACTTTTGCAGGTATGGATCCTCAAACCTTGAGGTATAGGAGCATCTACACTGCCATTCATTATTCCAGAGTACTAAAAGGCAGCATTTTTAGCAGCCCTGTGAGCTGGTTACCATGGCCTCAGGTACAGCTCCTCAGTAGTAATGTTAACCAGGAAGAGTCCTTTGTAACAAGGTGACAGAGGGGACAAGGTTTGGACCATGGGAGTCCTGCTGGAATTCATTTCCAGGGACAGCTACCCCTTCTCTGAGAAGATACTCAGCCAGTGCTAGCCTGAGGGCATGTTCATCACTGGTAACTTTAAAGAACACTGCAATGTCTTAAAATTTGCATAAAACACATATCACGTCTCCTTTCCTGTGGTAACATCAGAAGCATCCATATGGGGAATGTTATCCCAGCAACTTCATGCTGCAGCCATAAAGTGAGTAAATAACTGGGGAGGTTCTGTCTTTGGGAAGTAGCCACATCCAGGCACATTTTTAATGTTAAGAAGCTTAGGATAGCAAAGTGAGGAAGAAAACCCACCATCTGGGGGAGCAGATGTTTATGGGTTGGTGTAAAAGCTGCTTTGAGGCAATTATTTTGATGAAATCAAGCAATTACAGGGTTATTTTATATTAAAATTCTAACAATGCTGAACATAATTAACTTCTACTCCCCCTTGGGAGTTCAATAAATATCAGATTAGTTTATAATCACAGAAAAGAAGAACTCATTCTTTATTCTTTCAATGCTGAGAGAACTTTGAACCCATTGTGTTAAGGTAATACAGTTATTGCAAATGGTGTAAGATTTTGGATTTTAATAATGGCATGTTTCCCTCACAACATTTGAGAAATGTGTTTTTCATGAATACTAATTAGTGCTGTGGTCTTTAATCACCACTAACTGCTGCCCAGGAGATGAAAGATTCCAGTGGTAAAACGTAAAAAACCATCAATGACATAGTGTGTTTGTTGACCTGCTAGGAGGCAGGGGCACTCCTTGGATTGTGCTGTGGGTCATGGCATGCACATCCCTATGCTGCTCTCTGTTCTTATTCTTGAGTTAACAGTGGTGAGAAGGTTCCTGTCTCATCCAAGAAGTTGAAATAACCATCCCTTTTCACCAGCCTTCCCTGACACTGAATTACAGCATCTTATCATGGAATGGTTTGGGTTGGAAGAGACCTTAAAAGTCATCTTTATCATGGGCAGGGACACTTTCTGCTAGCCTGGGGTGCTGCAGCCTGGCCTTGGACACTGCCAAGGATCCAGGGGCAGCCACAGCTGCTCTGGGCACCCTGGGCCAGGGCCTGCCCACCCTCACACACAGCAATTCCTTCCCAAGATCCCATCTCTCCCTGCCCTCTGCCACTGGGAAGCCATTCCCTGTGTGCTGGCCCTCCAGGCCTTGTCCCAAGTCCCTCTGCAGCTCTCCTGGAGCCCCTTTAGGCCCTGCCAGGGGCTCGGAGCTCTCCCTGGAGCCTTCTCTTGTGCAGGTGAGCAGCCCCAGCTCTCCCAGGCTGTCTCCAGAGCAGAGAGGCTCCAGGCCTGGCAGCATCTCCGTGGCCTCCTCTGGGCTGGCTCCAGCAGCTCCAGCTCCTTGTGCTGTTGGAGCCCAGGGCTGGGGCAGCTCTGCAGGTGGGGTCTCAGCTGAGTGGGGCAGAGGGGCAGAATCTCCCCTCCCCTGCTGCCCACGCTGGGGCTCAGCCCAGGGCAGGGGGGGTTCAGGGCTGGAGCAAGTTCAGCAAATACCAAGCAAAATGGAAATGTTTTCACAGCAGTGCTGTCTCTTTCATTGTTGGTGTATAGCAGCCTTCACCCTTCAGCACAGGCTCCATGGCACTGGGTACTTTAGCCCAGAGGATGAAGAGAGATGGATGAAGAGATGCCTTTTCCCCCAGTGAAATGTGAGGCAGCAAGGGTTGAATGCCAACAGGGAGAAAATGTGGTGAGACCTCTGCTCTGAAACTTAAATAACTACCCTGATAAGGAGATTGGTAACATCATTGAGGTAGCTGCCTGATGAATGTTTAATACTTTTAATACACAGGATAGTCACCTAAAGCTCGTGTAATGTCATAGTATTTCGTATCATGCCAGTAACTACTGTTGCCATGAAGTTGTTCACAATTCAGGCTATGATATCTTATGAGGTCTGCTGTGAATTCCTAAATAACTTTGCAATAATCTGTAGAAGATGTTTCATTCAGCATGGAATTGTGAGATACCTTTTCACTTCACAGCATTTGCATGTGTTTGTCACACATCCTCAGAGCTTATAGGTCTTCACCTTGGTCTGCCAGTTTCACATTCCGACTTTATGAAAATCTATATCCTGTTTATAGAACAGAATTAAAATGCTTGCAGATTGTTCAAATTAAATAATGTTTGATGGCATGTGTTGATCTCAATAGTGCTTTGTTTGCAAAAATAAAAGCAGAATCTGCAATTAGTTCAGTGTTCTTCAACTGAAGATAAATTACCTCTTTATATGCAACTCAGTTGCAGAGAGCAAATGAAAATTGAAAGCTGCATTACTTGTTTGACTTTCTACCTTCTCCAGGCTTTTATTGCAACTTGTCTGAATTATACCACAGAGCTTCACTTAAAAAATTAATAATATTTCTAGTGGTTCCTGCTCAACCGTGTAACCCACATTTCCACGCTCACAGTATTTCCTGAATATGAATGAGCTTTCAGGTGACTTAAAACCTATTCTAAGTCTTCATTTGAATAGAGACCAACCTACGTTTGAATAAGTGTAGTGTGCATGTCTTTAATGCGTTAATAAAAGATATATACACACACCACCCCCTTCCATGTTCCAGCTACTTGGAGAGTACACATCGTGTATATAATGTGTGCATATATTGTGTGTTCATTTGTACTCTCAGAATATCCCAGGTTGGAAGGGACCCCCACGGATCATCCAGTACAACCCCTAGCCCTAGTGGTGGCTCGTTAGTTTTCCAACAATGGCCAATGGGGCCGTGCCCATTCCCTGGGGAGCCTGGGCAGTCCCCAGCACACTCTGGGGGAAGAACCTTTCCCTTCAACCTAAACCTCCCTGGCACAGCTCCAGCCACTCCCTGGGTCCTGTCCCTATCACAGAGCACAGAGCTTGATCCTGCCTCTTCACTTCCCCTTGAAGGGAAGTTGATTTAGACTTCTTTTACAAATTCAAACTCTTAAATTCATTAATATCAAAACCTGCATCAAATCAGGCTCTCTGTGATTCCTTAGGCCTCACAAGGAATCAGTGGCAGACTAGGGCTATAACTTGGCATCCTGATTTGCTGTGTTTGGAGCAGTGATGAGCTGGGAACCTCCATTCACCACACACTTCCAGACCTGCTTATTTTTTTGAGACTTTTTAAGAAAAACTTTTATGTTGCCTTTCCAGAAACCGATGTGAAGAGTATCGCATACACCGTAAAAAAAGGAGTGAGAAGGAGCTGGGTGACTACCAGCTGGCCCAGCAGACTCTGAAGGAGATGCTGAAAAAGGAAGAGAAGATGCAGGAACAGAAGTTGGAAGAGATATGCGAGAAGGAGCTGTTGGCTAAGGATCAGGAAATGGAGCTGAAGGCGGAGAAAGCGGCGGCGCGGATCCGGGAGATGGTGGATGTGCTTGATGCCCAGGTGGCTGTGCACGGCGCTCGCAGAGAGGAGGAGAAGCAGCTGATCAAAAAGGAGGCTGAATTGCTGGTAATTTCCATAGCATTCTGCATTCAGGCTTGTGCAGAAGGCCCTTCTAATGATAGGCTTACTAGACATTTAGACTAATCCATACCTTATTTGTATCTTCCCTGATTCCATTAGTATCTGAACCTGTCCTGTTAAGCTAAGCCTCTTTTCCAGAGCTGTGGCAAAGGCATTCCCATTTACAGAGGGAAATACATCTTTGGGTTTTGACACTCAGAGTCTTTCAGAGTTGTTGTGGGAAATGGAAACATTTTCAAGCTTTTGCCAGAGATCTTTGTCATTTTCTGATTTCCAGTTTCCTGCAGGGTAGCAGGGGAGTCTTGTTTGCCAGCTGAAATATTTATTTTATACATTTTTAAAAAACAAATTAGCAAGCAGCACCTAAACTCTCTCGTCTAATAGACTTGGCTGCTGTTGAACTCACATCACAGGAGGCATTTGGCTACCTTGGCCCAGCTGTTTGGCCACTACTGTCTTTTTTCATCATCCCTTTCCATCTCTCTTGCTGTAGTTCTGCTGGATTTAGTGGGGCTTGCTAGTTCAGTATTCTGTGTTCACTTTGAGTTATGGGAGGCCATTTACCTCAGACTCAGTCTTCATTTTGGAGCTATTTGCATGTAGAGGCTGAATGATCACTCAGGATACACTGTTAGACACTGGAAGCTGATGGCAGCATCATATGCTTCCCCATTTTATAAAAGAGAAGACAATAATGGATCTAAAGCTCTGAAAATGCTGGCTGTGAAATCATAGAGTCCTTATTCCAAGCTAGACTGTAATGTTTTGCTTATTTAAAAACATGCAGAATAGCACTATTTTCTTGTAACAACTTCTAAGGCACTGCCAATCCTCCCAGGCAAAGAATGCTGCTCCTTAACTGGCCTTTTCAGAAAAACACTATTAGAATAGAAGACTCTGTATCTTCCCCTGGAGATAGCTGCCTGGGGCTCTGTCAAGGAGACATTTCTGGCGAAGTGGTTGAGTCTCTGAAAAAAAAAGCTTTCTTTGAAGAAGATTTTCAGTATGGAAAATGAGATGTAATCCTTTCTCAGCAGAAGAGGGATGTGGCAGATGGCCTCATTACAAGTTTTTCATTGCAGACTGGTAGCCCCTAATGACCAGGAGTTTCATCTGGGTGAATGGACAGCTAAGTGCCCCTGTGCATAAAGGTTTCTCCTGGTTGTTGCAATGAAAATGGATTATTTAGTAAAGGAAAACTCACACTTTTGGCACGATAGACCCTAAGTGTGTACCAGCGTATTTCAGAAATGAATGACAAAGCAGAGACAGCAATTTTTGCATTAGCTATGTTACCTATATTAGCTGCCTTCCTCCTTTGTCTAATTTTTCCCTTACAGAATTGTGATTTCCTGGGAAAGTGATTGACTTAATTTTATTCTGACTGAAGTTTCATGAGTTTCTGCCGCAGCCCTTTGGTCCTGGTTTGCAGAGGGGTAGTTGGTAACCATTTCTTTGTACATTTGCAACGTTGTGTTACGCCAATGAATAAACTTCCATGGATCTCATCCTTGGCTGCTCTCATCTCAAAGGTTCACTGATGTCAGAATTCAGCCAAAGATGTGCCAACTTGCACAGCAGACTGATAACTATTTCTGCTTTCTTTCCACCTTTACTGCTCAAAGATTTTTGATTTACTAATTCTATTCCTCAAATTATACATATATTTAGTTTCATAGCTGTTTTACCAGCTTCTGAAAGTGAATTTGACAGTTCAGGCAGGTACAAAGTCAGCCTTGCCTCTGAAATACTGCAAGAATCTGTGGGTACTTTATGTCCAGCATAAAAAGGGATGTTCCTTAGGGAGTGCAGCTTCTGCTTCCATATGGGGAAGATTAGACATGCTGTTTATGCCAAACATGCTGATGCATTTTAGAAGACTCATTCACATTAAAAAACAGACATTTAATTTAAAAACAAGTTAACAAAAAACTGTGTGCCTTTGAGACAGCTGAAGCATGATTTCTGAGATAATATAATGCTAATGATGATCACGTACCGTGTTATGACTATGTTTCAGTGCAGATCTGCTTGTACACTTATTAAATGGCAAGATGTCAAGAAATTACCCTTATAAATTACCTAATGATGCTACTTCTGAATTTTTTGGGGGCTAAATAATATGGAATACATACATACCTGTTTGATCTCAAATACGCATGCCAGTGTTTCTCTTTTAAGAACTCTGTTTCACTGTATATTTTTCCAATGTAAAGTGGAACATGACGTTATTTCCAATATGAAGTGGAATGATTTGAAACCACGGAAAACCAGTAACTGCCCATCAGAATACAAGGATCCAGTAACTGACTTGGTGCAGCCTCATGTCTGGTAGAGATGCAGTGCTCGGAACACCCAACACAGGCAGAGGACAAATAATATCTACAGACACAGCAGGAACACGTGTCTCTGTTACTTGTTAGTGCTTATGGCTGTGTAGGGACCCTTGGGTATAGATCACACGTGCTGCAATGATACTGATTTCCCTGAAGAGATGACTGTCTATCTGCCTGAAACATTTGGAAAACAGCAGGCACAATACAGGTTTTGTATTGAAGTGCATGTGATAATTACAGATAAAAATCCTGAATTCTAATGAATGATATGCTAAAATGTTCAGGCTTTAACAGGTCTAGTGAATGACACTAATTCTGTGTTGTCAACCAGGCTTTGCTCTTCAATGTTTCGGTAAACTAACTAGCCACCACTCAGTTGAAGTTATGCAGTGATTTTACAGGCTGGCTACTATTATCATTGTAGGAAGAAGAGCTGCACCAGCTTCGGAAAGAAAATGAAGAGCTTGAGAGGAAGAAGCAACATCAGAAGAAGGAAAGCAGGGAGATGTGGCTCAAAGCAGCACGGGACAAGAAGAATCGTCTTGATGCAGAAAAACAAACTGAACTTGCCGCAGAGAAGAAGATCTTAGAAGAAGATTATCAGGACCCTGACAGGGAATATGAGAAGATTAAAAAAAAAAAAGTAAGGTGTTTCATTGTGAAACTGGGGGGGCAATACCTCATCTAGACTAGTTCTGTGGCCCTGTGAGCTGCACAGTGTAACAGAGAACAGACACAAGCCCTTTTCTCTGGGTGAGAGAATTCTTTTGTTAAGCAGCCTGTTGCCTCTCCTCCTGCCAGTGCTCCGCACCTCTGCAGAAGCCCACTAGCTGTTAAAACCACAGCACTTTAGAGGCTGCTCTGCAATCAGCAAGGCTAGCAGGCTGGATAAAGGAAGTGGGGGCTGTCAGGAAATCCTGGAATTTTGTCCTTCCATGCTGATTTCATTGTGTATCAATCACCTGAGCTTTATCATCCTTAAACTGCATGGACATAATAGAGGCTGGAAAACTATTTTTTGTTTCATGGACCTGATGTAGTAAGTATTTGTAACTGTAGAAGAAAGGAAATATTTAACTTACTGTGATTAATTAGTACTAAAAAGCTTTTAAATATTTAATAACTATATATAGATAGATGCAAACTTTCATGTTATGTTTCTTGGAGATGCCATAATTCAATGGATGTCTGTCATTTTCTGAAGTTGAAACAAGCAGATTGCCCAACTTCAGCATGCAAATCAGTCTCGGGGTCTTTAGGACACAACAGTGCTGCATCCATTGCTCTGCTTGAGGTGTTTAGAAGCTCATGTAGGTTAGGAAAGTTGTATTAGCTCAATGTTAGACCTTGCTGCAGAATTTCCTGAGATGGTATTTATTATATTTATTGGATCCTGAGGTTTCTAATGCAGGTGATAGTGGAGTAGCCTGGTCATCTGTGTAAAATCTATACAATGGGTGTGTTGTAGGCAGCTGAGCTGCTACGGGGAAAAGGATCACTCTTCGTTCTGTTCACATGTTGTCTGGCCAGGTAGAGTATTCTGAGCAGCTCTTTCCCATGGCAGTTTTGGAATGGAGTTCTGGGCTCCTAGCTCGCACACTGGCTGTGAACCACCACTTCTCTTCAGGTTTTGAAAGGCTTTTTTGAACTAATTTACTCATACCTGCAAATGTCTGTATGTTTGCAGCAAGTGCTGTTAAGGGAGCAACTTACATACATGGAACATATGGCTGAACAGCTGAAGAAGGAGAAGGAGCAAGAAAGAGAAGACGAGAAGCTCTTCAAGGAAGAGAGGGATCAGGTTTGGGTCGAGAAGGTTGAGAAAATGAAACTAGAGAGGGAGGCACGATTTCAGCTGCTGAGAGATGTTGTGCACACAAGAGAGTTGCAGATGGAGGAGAAGTGTAAGTGGTCAAACACAAGTCTGGGCAGAGGCATACAGCACCCTGCTGCTGGGAACAGCATCTGGCCCAGCACACATGGGCTGTGTTTTAGAGTGGACAACAATGTGACCCTCCCTGAACCTGCCCCCAAGATTCACTCCTACAAGCATTCCTTACACTCATTTCCCATTGCCCTCACCAGAGCAAAGCCTAGTTTGCATGGGCAAACAGTCATTATTATTATTAATTATATTATTACGGAGTTCTAAATGTGAACACTTTTCAGTTCTGAGTGGATGAAAAACGAATAAGCTGAGAATACACTTGCTGTTTTTTGTGTGGCTCTTCAGAAGGAAAAAAACTCAGGCTTGCTATTTAGGCTACTTAGCCCAAATGCAGTTTCACTGTCCCCTCAAGCTTAGCAGAGCTGTTATCTTCTAAAAGTATTTTTGGTTTTATTTTCCAGTGCGGAAAAAAGCAGAGAGGCAAATAGAGATTGCTAAAGAGAAGGATGCAATGGCTAAAGCAGTCAGAGAATTCGAATACGAAGAAGAAGAAAAACGTAAAAGGTATTTTTTCCTCTATATTGGTTCATTTCTTTGCAGATCAATCTTTTAAACTTGTGAGCAAGCTGTTTTTTTTTTTTCTGATAACTCTAACTGGGTGGACTTCCTTCTATTTAGAGAGGCTTTCCCACCAGGCACCTTACCAATTCCCAGCTGCTCAATAGCAGACCTATTATACCAGTACTGAAGTTGGTATTAAGTTATGAATTCTGACCTCAGAAAATAGTGGTACATAACCTCATGTTGGTCTTTTTGGATCATCATGTGACTTACATCGATTGTATTTTCTGAACACATTGCCTCATACTCTGAGCTGTTGTTATGAGTGGCAGAGGTTTGGGGAGCAGGGTTAATGAAAGGTTTGTTTGTTCCTGCCCCAGGAGAACTAGTGTGTCCGGGCTTATTGCTAAACTCCACCCACAGACATCCCTCGAACAATCCTATGTCAGCCACCAAAACACCAGGCTGCAGCACATAACCTGGCTGCACAGGACTCTCTCTGCCTTACAGTGCCTCTGGATCAGCAGATCCTTACACGCAGTAGCTGGAATGTTCCTCTGGGTGTCATGCAAAGCCTTGGGCAAAGTGCCTTATCTCACTCCTCTTTTGTACTCCTGCCCTTTCTCCGCTCTTGTCTGGAGGATACGAGTAGCTCCTTCCCGAGCCAGTATCCGTTGTGTTCTTTGAGGGCTTTATAGGGAACAATCTCCTGGCTGTGGCAGAAATGTCACCCTTGTGAAGGAAACACACTGGGCTCCAGCTGGGATATGCTCCACTTAGCAGAGATGGCACTCAGCAGTGTCAGGAAGGGTTTGTGGCTGAGCTCCACTGAGGTAGCGCACAGGTCCTGACTACTCTGTTGGCATTTGAGTGTCTGTGTGACTCCTGCTCCAGAAGGGCCTGAACATGTAAGACTTCCTCTGCTTCTCCAAAGGGTAGTGAAAGCAGTACACAAGTCCTGAGGTGGAATGGAAGATTGATTTCTTATGACAGCCGCTTCCAGGAATATCAGTGCAGCTGGGACTTGTTCTTCTCAGGAGAAGGGTGAGGATGGGTGTCAGCAGCAGCACTGAGCCTGAGCCAGGGGTGGACTGAGACCCAGCACCCTTATCCTCTGTCCTCTCACCATTGCTGTGAGGAGCAGGGAAGGCACACTGATTACAGGGAGTTGTTCTTTCTCTCTTTCTGGTGAAGCACCAGTTTTACAGTCTGCTTTATAGGATACAACAGGAAGCAGTTAATTCTCTGAAGAACATAAGGTTAGCATGTAGCATTTGGTTAATAGTGGCAGTTATTCTTACCAGCTAAAAGGAGCTTTCAATGGTCTTTTAGTCTAAGCTCGAATGCTAACAGATTACATAATAATAATAATAATAATAATACAACAACAACAACAACATTCTTTTTACTCACACTGCTTAAATAACCTATTTGTTTGGCATTTCCAGAAAAATACAGAAGGCCAAAGAATACCGAGACCAGCTCACAACTCAAATTGCCTATCAACAGTGGCTCCACAAAGCTGAGGAAGATAAGAGGAAGAAAGAACATGAATCAAATATGGAAGCAGAGAGAGAATACGAAGAGAGGGTACAGTTTGTTCTGTCAATGCCCAACGAGACCATACTAAAACCCCCCACTACGAAAAAAGCACTGAAGCCTGACTCTTAAGAGCATCACTCACTATGATATTTTAGCTCACTCAGATGTCTTTAGAAACATTTTCTTAGGATGCTTACACCTGACTTGAGTTGGAAGGACTCTCTCCACTGTGATACTTGCAAGGTTCAATTGGAAATTACAAGAAGCATACATTTTAAATTTTATTTTTCCCCCATGGATTTTTTTGGCAAATCTGATCCCATCCAAAGTGCTTGTCATTCTAGTTCAGTTGTCTGCCCTCTGCAATATAATAGTGAATTATTATGATACAAATAATGCACAGGCATTCATTAAAATCTGCACAAAGAAAAATTGTAGAAAACTTTCAGCAAACCTTTGTTAAAATGCCTTTCAAGCTAAAAATATTGGCAAAATCCTTTTCTTTGTATTTAGATGGAAAATACAAAACTCTGAATGTATTTTACTTTGGGATGGACATTAAAAAGCTGATATTCTTGTACATAGATTCTGGTAGCTGTTGAATGATCTGTGGAATACTGGAGTCCCAAGTCTGTGAGTCCTCTGCTTGGGCAGAATTAAGTGTGCAGGACTGAAGTTGGAGCTGTCTTGTAAAAAGGTTTATTCTCCATAATTTTCACGGCATCTCTGACTCTCTGGGCTTCCTTGAATTGTTACCAGTGCCACACTCTGAAAGCATGGAATGGGGGGCCAGAGCAACACCACCACCATTTTGAGACAGCAGCACAGAAGCTGCACCAGGAAGGTGTTGGTGGTTTTTGGCAGTGGGGAGCAGGGGCTCCTCGCTGGCCTCTCCTCTCCCAAGCCCGTGGCCAGAGTGCCCCTAATGCAGGAGGAGCATGGGTGGGAGTGACACAGCTGATCCCCACGGCACTGCCCTTCACCAGCTCCTTGCTATGTATTTCATTGGTTTTTCCTCTGTCCTTTTCAGAGCAGGGAAGTGAAGAATTCACATAAAACCTCTTATCCTTTCTTAATCACGGACACATGGCATTTGGAAATGTTTTGTGTTCTTTTTCTCATCTTTTCATATAAGTCTTTGCTTATTTGCGGCTTTTTCTCTCTCCTTCAGCTTTTCGGCTTCTCCCATCTTTCCTCCAGCTCCTGCTTTTTTGCCCTTTCCTTCCAAAACTTCCATCTCTCACTAACCACTTCCTCTATAATTTTTGTCCTCCCACCTTCCTTTTCAGCATGTGGCTCCCTGTTGGCAAACCAGGTTGTGTTTTTGTTGTGTGATAACATGAATGGATGCACAGAGGAGCTGATAAATAGCTGGGATTAGAGCTCAGGAGCTCCAGATTCCAGACATCCTGGAACAAATCAGGAATAAACGGCCTGCAAAGCTGTCTCATCTCCATTTAAAGCAGACACCAAGTTGACAAACTTTTTTTTTCCTGTGGAGAGAAAGGCCAGGAGATGTATTAGTCTGAAACAGCATCAGTGGTCTTTGAGCAATTCAGAGAATTCTGGGTGTAAATGGTGGAGGAACCTGGCCCTGCTGAGGGGAAAATGAGTGTAGTGGGATTTTATTGTTGCTTGTAGACAAAACTTCCTGAGTCAGCAGATGGAAGAGATACAAGTCTACTGGAAGTGTTAACCATTCTGACAGGGGACCAGACAGACGAGAGCAGTGCCTCTCATGGCTTGTTCCTTGGATTCCGTGGATCCAAACAGGGTTTGTCCTACAGGTGCTGAGGAAGGAAGCTGCCAAGAAGGTGAAACATCGGGATGGGAGAGGTAGGTTGATTCAGGATGTCGAGCCCTTACACAGTACTTTTTAGCAGGCATCTCCGAAGCTATACAGAGGACATCAGAGCTGCTCCTCCTGTTTTGCAGGGAGGAAAGGCCATCCCAGATAAAGGAAATAGTTTAATCAGTCCAGAGAGCTGAGGTAGTCATGGGTCTGTGCTCTCTCCACTGAGTCAAATTGGCAGAATGATTAAGAGATTAATTTCCTGGTCTGCCGCAGACTCCTGGAGTAGCCCATGCAAGCAATGTAGATTTTTCTTTACTATTGTGACCTCTCTTTGAAAAATGAAGATAATAGCACATTCAGAATTTCAGGATTAATTAAAGCATGTTATTAAAGGCTGTGACATTTGTTGGGTACACCTGATATGAGAGATAAAAAAAATACCACATTGGTGAGCTTTGTGAATTCAAGTCATCCAGAACCATAATAAATCTCCTTTTTTAATAAAATAATGACTGAGAAGAGGTGGTCAGAGCTATCAAACATTTATAGAGTGTCTGAGCTCCTGCTCCTGGAGGCAAATTTCCTCTGCAGTGAACATGAGGTCTGCACAAGATTAAAAGAAAAGACTGGAAGAAGTTTGCCTTCAGCAGGAGTGAATTCCCGTGGGATAACGGGCAACTAAACTCTTCTGAGAGAAAACTGCTGGTGGATGAACACATTGCTGGGGCTGAACCCTTTGCTGCCAAGTGCTTTGTAGGATTCAGGTTGGTCCAGAAGAACTGGTGAGGCTGGGTGGGTCAGAACCTCCCTGAGAGGCACCTCCTCGCTGCCCCTCACAGTCAGACGAGTGATACAGTGAGAATGATTTTCTCTGTCAAGACTGAAGGGTTTCCTTAATCCTGCTGATTTCCATTTTCTTGCAGCTCCTTGGATGTCCTTGCAGCAAACGGGGCAAATAGGGCACCAAGCAGAACGTGCTTCAAAGCGTGGTCATGCCTTTGTCTGCCTTGGGCCAGCGCTCATGTTACACTTCTTACAGGTCACCAGGCAGCAATGAGCCAAAAGGATCTGGAACTGCGGCTTGCAGGTGCTGGGAACCTCCAGAGTGTTAGCTGCTGCTCCTGAGTGTGGCATTTCCTGCCCCAGTGAGCAATCCTGCAGGCAAACCATCTATTAAACCCTGAGCGCAGGGACACCGCTGGTGAGGGAAGCAGCCTGGCCCAGGGCCGGGGTGAGCTCGCCCTGCACCAGGGCTCTGAGCCACACAGAGACAGAACCACTGGCATTTAGAAACCTGGCAGTTACAGCCTCTTAGACACGTACCAGAGCTTTGCAAAATATTCTTCCCTGCGTTTTTTAATTAAATTTTTCAGAGTGACAGAGGAAGACCAGAGGTGTGGAGCGTGTGGGTGACCTGGTTGTGGCAGGGCTGGGAATGCCAGTCCCTGATCACATCATCCCAGGCATTCATTAATGGGTTTGAATCCTCAGCATCTCCCAAGGGTTTGACTCCTCAGCATCTCCCAAGGCTTTAAGACTTTCCTGCATCCACCCATCTGCTCAGAAAGGCTTTAATACTGACCCCAGGGCTTTCTGTGGTGGTTTTGGCTGTACACAAGATGATGATCTCTGGAGTGGTTCCCCGTGCCCTGTGGCATGGTGCTGGCTTGATCCCTGCTCTCTGGGGCTGGGCTGCAGGGCTTTGGACAGAATCAGGTCTATTTGCAGGAATGTTAATTATTCATTACTTTAACACCCGGAATAATTTATCATTACTTTAACCGAGGTAGGAACATTTACTGCAGAAACAGCCAGTGCAACCACAGCCAGGGTATGGCGACACTGCCAGAGCCACAGATTATGCCCAGATGTAGCACGTGGTGACTTCTCCTTGGCCCAGGAGGAGTGAAGTCCAGATTTGAGGTCTTTGGGACATCTTTGCATGCAAAAATTGAAGACCTGGGCTAGTACTTAGCAACAGCCTGCTCTGTTCTGATGACATTTAGAGTGGTCAGAATTGATGCTCCTCACTGGCCTGTGCCATCACCTGTCCATCCATCCATCTGTTCCTGGGGTCTCCAGGTGTCATTACAATACAGGGACAAGGCTAGGACATTAAAGGAAACTACAACCCATCCTGTACTTGCAAAGTATCCACTGGCTCTGCTAAAAAAGGGAGAAACCCTGGTATTCATTTTTACCTCAAGGTGCCTTCCCCATGAATGCAAGAGGGGATATCATAAATTGCTGTTTAAGAGCCCATGCTTGTTAAATTTGCTCAACAGAAGTTTTGATTCCCAAATGGAAAGAAGCTTCTATCTCCTGGAGGAGACAATTTCCAGCAACTGAGCAGTTAGTATGTACTTCCGGAAATCTGTATGTATTTTGGGGTTTTTAGTTTCTGAGTTTAATTAAAGTTATAGATTAATGAAGAATCACATGTGACACCACCTGGTATTTCATGGGAATGGCTCTGCTTTGCCACCGAGCTATCACTGCTACCCCTGCTTCTCTGAAAGCTTTGCTTCTAATTCCGCCAGTGCTCCATGTTTTGTTTCTGCAGTTGATTTAATGAAATGAGAGGAGCAAGTTTTGTTTGCCTGACAAAGCTCTCTTGGAGGCTTTGCAGAGATTACGCTGTCAAATTTTCCCAATGTAATTTCGAGACATGGTGCATTTTTTTTCTCCCCTTCTCTCCTCCTTCCCAGACTTCCCCAGAGCCACCTGCAATTGTTTTGGATTCATCAAGGCTATCAGAGCCGAAAAAGAGAGGTATTTGCAATGCTGGCTGTCCTTCCACCAAATCAGCACTGCTCCCTGCCAGGCGCTGGGGTGGAAAAGGGAAAATATGACAAAGGGGAGAGTTTTATCCCCCAGGGGACATGAAGCAGAGTGTGAGATGCCACCAGTGATCACTTTGAGGAAAGGCTGTGGATGCCCGGAGTGGCACATCCTGAAACCATGGGAGGAGGGATCCCAGTGATGGAGCGAACAACTGTGGCAGAGAACAGGATCCGCTGAGTGTGGTTTCTGCCTGCTCAGTTAATATGCAAAATACCTTGAATGATGAAGAATAGCAATAGTGGTTAATTAGGAATACTTTGCATTTCATTCTCCTTCTCAGGCTCTAAAAGTGCCGTATAAGCATGAATTGCAGAACAGGGTGCTCCCGTGGGATGAAGGAAAGCAGCATGGCCACAGAATGACAGGCTGAATCAATTTTTGGCTGTTGCTGTGGAAGTTGCAATTCCTGCCATTGGTTTGGGAGTGACACACAAACTGTGCCCAGAAGCAGTGGTGCTGGTGGGACCCCAGACCCACCTGCAGGAGAAGACAGAGAAAAACCTATCCCTGGCACATTCCTTGAGTGGATTTCCAGTGGGTTCAGGAGGGTAGTGCTCTTGTCCCGGGAACAGGTGTGTCCTGGCAAAGGACAACCCAGTAAATGCCGTCTCTCACTCCTCAAAGTGTGGGTGATCCCCAGAGGCTGATGGGGGATGGAAGACCCGAAAACCGCCAAGGGGTACCTGCTTGGGGCTTAATTATTCTGTGGGAAAGGAAGATGGATAAAAGGTAAAAAAAACCCCAAACGCAGCACCAACCTACGCTGCCAGGGGGATCCTGCCCGAGGGGCGCCGGAGCCGCGTGGGATGCTGAGGACTGCCGGGGAAGCGGCCGGGAAGAAAAAAAAATTATTGAAAAGAGCTTCATTTAAAAAATGAAATAATAATAAAAGCCGAGCCGAAGGGAACCGAAAAGAGCCGAGCCGAGCCGCCCCATACCTGAGCGGGGCGCGGCGGAGGCGGAGCGGTGCTGCCTCCTCCTCCTTCTCCTCCTTCTCCTCCTCCTCCTCCTGGTGTGCCGTTCCCTTCGCTTCCCGTGCCCGCGCCCGGCCGGCCGCGGCGGGTGTAAAGGTCGGAGTGTCGGAGTGTCCGTGTGTCCGTCTGTCCGTGCGGCGGTCGGTCCGGCCGCGCGCCGCCCCCATGCCCCGCGCTTAGCGCCTCCCGCCCCGGCCATGTCCGCNCGGCGTCTCACCCACCCGCGTTCTTGCGGTGGAGGGTGAACTTCGCCCGTGGGTTGCGGTGGCGGCGGCTGTGGCCTCGCCCTCCGTGCGCTCCGTCACCTGCGCGGCCAAAACACTCTCAGCCTTCCCAGATCCCCCTGGAACACTTCTTCCCTTCTGTATTCCTAAACCACGGGGGTGCAGGGGGAGGAGGATGCAGTAATTAGAATCACAGAATCGCAGAGAGAGTGCCTTAACTCACCGAAACGTTTCCGAGGTGTCCGGTTTCCAGAGTCGTTTTTGTTCCGCAAGTCCTGGATGCGATCCCTTCCCTGGCAGGGTTGCGATGGGACGCACCCGCTTCCTCATGGCAGCCAGGGAAGGTGACATGGCTGGTGGCCTGGCTGGGCACTGCGCTCCGATGGGCCCGACGCTTCCCAGAGGGAAGGTTTGCGCTCAAAAAGTGATCGTGGTGGTAACTGGAGGCTCAGGTGCCGGTTTTTTAAGCAGAGCCTGAGGTCTGGACAAGAAAATCACTGTTTCCACTCTGGTTTAAATTTTTTTTGTTACTTTGTGGCTGTCGGATACTTGGGTATTCCCAGCCCTTGGCCGATTCAAGCTGTGGATGCTTCCCAGCCACACTGTTCGGGGCTTTCCGCCCCTATTTCCAGGGAGAGGTTTGTGTCCAGAGAGATCTTTGCCCATTGACTTGTCCCGATGAAAGAGCTCCTCGCAGGCAGCGCAAGGCTTGGAGCTCTCTCTCTCTCTGCGCTCTGCATCTTCCCGGGGCTGCTCGGGAGTGCTGCGGGCAGCCGGGATCCGGGGAATGTGCTCTGTCAAAGCCATCAATAACGCTGGGCAGGGGCTCATCGCGAGGAGTGCTGGCTTCAGGAGAGGTTTAGACACTGCGTAGAATGTCAGCATCATCTGTTGCCATAATGAAAATTTCAGGGTTTTAGATTCTTCTGTGACCGTGCTTAGCTCAGGGAGGTGCTGCCAGATTGGCATTAGGAATCCCTTTCTGTCCCCCGGGCTTAACTTTGCTGCAGATTTCTGCTTCTGTAACACATTTTGCCAACAGCTTTTTTATGTAATGTCGGGGGTTGCCACGTATCTTTTTCTTTGGCTGTCGCTATCAAAGGGATGTAGGATTAATGGTGAATGTGGCAGCTCCTCCTTTGAACCTGTGGGGATTGTAGAAGCCCCGCTGGACTGAGCTGGGCTGTCTGTGAGCGGGGTGACCTCCATCCTTCTCGGGAGTGCTTTAAAAGCAAAGTTTGGAAAATCTTTTCCCCTTGGAAAATCCGGAGAGGACCAAAAGTAAAGCTGTGGCAGAACGGCTCTGACATGCCGACCACAGCATCTTTTAGGATGAGTGCTGGCACCATGCCATCGCAGTGGATGTGATGGCAAGCATCCCTTGGGAGGAGGGAGGTTGGCTCCTGGTGCTGTGTTATCCCTGTTCATGGGCTGATTAAATCTACCTGGTTAATTGATTTTTAACTTGATGAGCAGGTAGTTAACCTGTGTTGTCTTTTTATGCTGCCTTGGTTTATATTCCTGTTGACCTGTTGAACAGGTGTAAGATGTGTTGCCCGGGACCCTGTTGCTGTATAGGGACTTTCTGATGAGGAAGCGATGGGGATTTGGTGGCCACGTGTGTGTCTTGTTAACTCCAGATTTATTTCTAATAACAACAAAGTTTCTCGGTGAGAGCAGGTGTTCCAGCTCTGGCCCTTCTGCTGTTGCCTGTCAGTTTTGCAGGAACATCCTAGGGATGCAGCTGGCTTTTTAGGTGGTGGGGCCATGGGCTGGAACCCACATGGGTCGTCCGTGGAGCTGAGTCATGGTGAAATTTAGGACTGTCCTGCTGGGCTGTCTGCTGCATGGGGCCTCTGTGCCAGCTCGGGCCTTTGAAGCAGCGGGAAAAATGTTTCCCGTGACTTTGAGAGTACAAGAAAAAGACCAAAGAAGGCTTAAAAAACCTGCAACAAACCCAACAG
The DNA here is from genome assembly GCA_013400515.1 of Erpornis zantholeuca. NCBI lineage: Eukaryota > Metazoa > Chordata > Aves > Passeriformes > Timaliidae > Erpornis > Erpornis zantholeuca. The sequence continues at coordinate 32,815 of VZTN01028703.1, forward strand.
CCCCGAGGTGCTGCGCCTGGTGGTGCTGGTGGTCCCTGAGGTGAAGGGGACATGTTGGTCTCTGGCCTTTTAGAAGGTCCTGGTGCTCGCCTGCACATCAGCTCTGGGCTGGAGGTGACTGCCCAGTGCCGAGGTGGTGCCTCCTGGATCACTCTGCTGGCTGTTTGGGGGGTGCAGAGGAAGGGGAGGCGATGATCCAGAGTCAATACTGAGAGTCTTGCTGAGAGCCTATTGATCCCATGTGTGCTGTTGCATTAGCAGAGCCACAACTGTACCTTCCTCTGAGTCATTCCTCCTCCTGCTGGAACCAGGCTGAGGGAAACTGCTGGGGAGGCACTTTTGAGCATCCAAGTGGGAATTCTCAGGTCTGCTTCCTACTGAACTGCAATGTGAGCTGGTGTGTGTTATGTAGAGAGCCCTTGACTTCCACGTGGCGCTTGCAGATGGTTTTCTGGGACCTTGTGGGGACATGTGGTAGTTTCTTGGTGCACAAGTTTGTCACCATGCCGGTGAATTTGATGTGCTCGACTGGGCATTGGCCTGGGGAGTGCTTAGGAGAAGAGGAATCCATCCTGGGAACACCAGCAGCTGTGAGCTTCTGCTGGAGGCCTTCTCCATGGGATGCCTCACTGTGCCCCTTCAAGATCAGGGCAGACTGGTGTTTAATAGCCCCCGTCAAACAGGATAATTAATAGCTGTGCCTAATTATGAGCCTGAGAGTAGTTCCAGAACTGCTTCAACCTTCAAGCATGTAGGATTCCACTTGGGTGAATAGTTATAGAGAGACCATTCTCTCTTCTCACTCCTGGTGCTTTGCTTGGGGACTCTGAGATTATCTGGCTGTGGATTTTATTTTGTGGCAGAATCAAACGGGAGTTTAGTGTGTGTCCCAGCAGAAATGGCAGAGGATTCAGAGCTGGTCCTGGAGCTGCTGGCACCAGCCTGTGCAAGAGGAATAGGGCAGGTGGTGCTATCAAGGATTCCAGCCTGCAAAAACCTCTTCCAGATGGAGAACAAGAGGAACTTTTTCAAATCTGTGCATTGTCCAATAAACATCTTTCTAAGGCTGCTTGGGCTGGCCCTGCTCCTGCCACATCCCTGATGTGCCCAGCTCAGCTCTGCCCAGACAAACTGGTTGCTGCTGTGCAGGGGAGCTTCTCAAATCATCATTACCTGCAGCAGGAGGCAAAGGCAGCTCTCTGTGCGCAAAGTCCCCTCACTGTCCTCTCCAGACAGAGCCTTCTGGAGGGATCTGTTGCTGCTGCAGCTGAAACACAGCCCAGGTGACTGCAGTGCCAACCCCAAGAGCCTGTGCAGGTGCCAGTGTGACCCTGCCATGGGATAACTGAGCCTGTGCAGGTGCCAGTGTGACCCTGCCATGGCATAACTGAGCCTGTGCAGGTGCCAGTGTGACCCTGCCATGGCATAACTGAGCCTGTGCAGGTGCCAGTGTGACCCTGCCATGGCATAACTGAGCCTGTGCAGGTGCCAGTGTGACCCTGCCATGGCATAACTGAGCCTGTGCAGGTGCCAGTGTGACCCTGCCATGGCATAACTGAGCCTGTGCAGGTGCCAGTGTGACCCTGCCATGGCATAACTGAGCCTGTGCAGGTGCCAGTGTGACCCTGCCATGGCATAACTGAGCCTGTGCAGGTGCCAGTGTGACCCTGCCATGGCATAACTGAGCCTGTGCAGGTGCCAGTGTGACCCTGCCATGGCATAACTGAGCCTGTGCAGGTGCCAGTGTGACCCTGCCATGGCATAACTGAGCCTGTGCAGGTGCCAGTGTGACCCTGCCATGGCATAACTGAGCCTGTGCAGGTGCCAGTGTGACCCTGCCATGGCATAACTGAGCCTGTGCAGGTGCCAGTGTGACCCTGCCATGGCATAACTGAGCCTGTGCAGGTGCCAGTGTGACCCTGCCATGGCATAACTGAGCCTGTGCAGGTGCCAGTGTGACCCTGCCATGGTATAACTGAGCCTGTGCAGGTGCCAGTGTGACCCTGCCATGGTATAACTGAGCCTGTGCAGGTGCCAGTGTGACCCTGCCATGGGATAACTGGGTCTGTGCAGGTGCCAGTGTGACCCTGCCATGGGATAACGGGATGCTCTGCTCCCTGGCTGGGAGCTGGGCAGGAGGGATGGATGAAGACATCACTCACAGAAGGTGCAATCTCCAGCACTGGGGTTGGTTTGCAGCACTAAACCAGAAGTTAGAGTTGTTTGCAAGGCTGGCCTTTGTTATTTTGTAAGGTGAAGCTCTTCGTATGACAAAAACAACTGTAATTGCTTTGCCTTCTGATGTTCTGCTCTCTTAAAGGTGCTTCTTAAAATATGTTAATTGCCCTTGTAAGTATAGCCTCTGAACCTCATGCAAAATAGTGCTTCTGCCAGGCTGGGGAATAAGCTGTGTCTTTCTGCTCCTGGGGTGTTGTGCAGCTTAAGATATGCTCTTCAGAAGGTTTGCAAGCTCTGGGTAAATAAGAAACCAGGGTATTTATTTTTCATATTATTTTTTTTCCTCCCATTGTGCAAAGTGGCTGCTGTTTGCCAAGTATTTTCATACAGTCGATGGAACTTAATGCATTTTAAAAATCCTCTTCTAATGGCTGGTGTTGGGTATAGAAAACTCTCTGGTTTTCACTTAAAGTTGTATTAAATGAAATAGCTGGAATGAATTGGTGGTTTCTGACCCTGGGGAGAAACTTTTCAAAAGTGCATAAATGTTGCCAGTGTGATCACACACTGATTGAGTGAATGAATTGGCATAAACCTTCTGGCATAAAACGTTCTGAAAATTATTTATCCTGCAAGGCTCAGGGAGGATTCATCCTTAGTGTGTGCCTGTGTGCTGGTTTGGGGCTGAGAAGCAGCTGGGAAGGAGAGAGAAGATTTTCTGTGGATTGTGTAGAACAAATTTCTGGGAATAAGTGTCGGGGACAGGGCGTGTTTGGGGTTCAGTCCCGGGACATCCACGGGATGCTGCTCCTGCCATTGCAGCTCCTGTCGGGAAAAGCAGGTTACAGCTGAAGGTTTTTGTCTTGTTTTCTTCTTTATTTTAGATTATGAGAACATGTCTGGGTCATGCCACAAAGGGCAGGGACAGCTTGGAGGCCACACTGGGGTTTTTATTTAAGGATGGGGCCGTCTCACAGAAGGAGCCGGGTCCATCGGCATCCCCGGGCTCCTCCTGATCCTGCCTCATTATGAGCTGCAGAGGCAGAGAGAAAATCATTGAAATGTAAACTCTGATTGCTCCAGCCAGCTCTCTGCAGCTGGGGACCGTGCCAAGGGCATGGCCAGCGCCGCAGCCGCACGGGGCCCCCTCGGCTTCCCCGTGGTGGCACAAGGGAGAGGAAGGCACAGCCAAGCCTGGGGCTTAAATATCCTTCAGTCCACTGGGTCTGGGCCTTGAGTAGATCCAGGGGAGATGAGAGATTGTGGTGTGGGGGACGTTTGCCTCCCTTGATGCCCTTGATGGGCAGGGTACGGCTGGTGTTCACCCTGTGCTCTCCTGGCACCGTGTGGGTGCATGTCCCACTGCAGGGCACGCTGCTCCAGGGGCTTTGTGCTGCAAAAATAACCCCATTTTCTTTTCTGTTTGTGCAATTTTTCATCTCAGTTGTGCATTTAATAGCCCCTGTGCTTGGGTCAGACTAGAGCCACTGAGCCAAGGAACGTGGAGCTCAGTGCAGGTGCTGGGGCATAGCCCCAGGAATGATCCCAGCAGGGTTAATTAGCCAGATCCCAGCTGTATGCCCTCTTGCTGGTTGGGATTAATCAGCCTGCTCTTTTAAAAAAACGTTTTTGAGAATTCCTGCCCTGATAGTGCTCCAAGGGTGTGAAACTGTGGTGTGGAAATCCCAGTTGCAGTGATTTGCTGGGTTAACTCCAGGGTGAAGGATGGGAGCAGCAGTGGATCTGAGACAGTGCTGTGCTGGTTCTTATGGGATTGGGTGGGATGAGTCGTTCCTGCCCTCTCCTGCCCTGAGGAAGGAGTTTATCTGAGGTTATTTTTTACAGGCAGCCTGGCTGCTGTTGAGGAATGTATTTACAGGGGAGGATTTTCACTTTGTTGTTCTTTCTTGATGCCGATTACCAGGCACAGAAAAGGATGACCCTGAATGTGAACTTATGCATCTCTTCTGGTGACCAAGAAAGAAGGCTATGTATGTTTGTGTCTGTATTTATATATATATATATATATGTATAATGTTTAAACTTCTCAGTTTGCTGTAATGCAGTGCAGTTCTAGATGTGCTGGACTTTTAACTTACACACCAATTAATCCCTGTCCAAAACAGGGGCAATGTACCCTTACTGCAATAGTTGTCCTTCAAGGAACCCACAGCATTAGCCCCACTTGGGCATGAAGATGGACTTTGGACCTTCTGAGTTAGCCATGGGTGTAATAAACATCAGGTAATGCAGGTGAAACCCTGAGTTGGGTGTTTTTGTGTGGTGCTATTGCCTGGTCTTTGACCCTTGCTGCACACAGAGGTGTTCTGTGGTGGTTAAAGGAACATCAGAGTCCAGGTCAGGAAAATGGCGGCTGTTATTGCAGCAAAACCTCAAACCTGAAATGTTTGCAGAGCACTTTAGGGAAGAATTTGCTACTTATTAAAACTGTAAAAGGTTCCCTGGGATCTTTCTGTGTCTCGAGTTGGTTGTAAAGCAGTTGCTCTGATATGCCTCTGGCCTGCTCCAAGACATGTCTGGTGTTGGGTTGGGTTTTGGCTTAGCCTGAGCCTTCAGATATGAGCAGAGGCCTGTCCAGAGATGGTGGCAGGGCTGGGAAGGACCAGGCTTGGTGGGTGATAGGCTTCACATGGCTTTCCTGGTGTGAACACTTGAATGTATTGTCTGGGTCATGGGTCATGGTAAGCTCATCAATTCTACTTATGAAGCTTTTGAAGGTTTGGTGTTTGTGCTCTTTGCCTTTCCTGTAGTATCCAGAGAGTTTGGAGAAGAGCATCCCTACAGGGAAGAGCCAGCAGCCTGGAAATGTGACCTTTCCTCCAGCTGTGCTCTCCCTTTGTGCTTGGTTTGTCCATGTCTGAAGTCGTTTCCAATTGACTGAAACCTGGGAGTCACAGGAATGAGTAAAACGTGCCCAAGTATGGGCTACAGGACTATAAGAACTGTAGCAACAGGTCTATAAACCCTTATTGTGAGCAGTGTAAGCTCTTAATTACAGGTGATGGCTCCCAGCCCGTGGCACAACGCAGGGTGGTGAGATGGTGGTGCAGTCCTCTGGCAGTGTGTGGCTGCTGTGCCTTTGCCATTTTAACCAATGATTTAACCATTTGTAAATCCCATCTGATTTTTTTTTTTTAAATATTTCATTATTAATTTTCTCCTCCCTGAGCAGTATTTTTGTAGCACTTTTAGTCCCCTGTGTTTGTCCCTGGGAAGCTGGTGGTGCTATAGGGCCCCTCAGACCCTGGCAATTCCAGCAGATAAACAGCAGCCCTGTGTACCCCCTCCTGCTGCCCTCCCTGGCTCTGTGTGTGCAGGGCAGGTTGTAGGATACCCTGTTCCTGTCCTCCTCAATGTACAGCCCACACCTCCCTCTCTTCATGTTCCCGTGTGGGCACTGGTGGTGGCATCAGTGGGCTGACTTTGCCTTCTCTGGGTGCTCCAGGTGTTTGGTGCTTCCATGGATCCTCACTGGGAGGTATGTGCTGTGTCATGGAATCCCAGAATGGTTTGGGCTGGGTGGGACTTAAAGGATCATCCCTGTCATGGGCAGGGACAGTTTCCACTATCCCAGGTTGCTCCAAGCCCCATCCAGCCTGGCCTTGGACACTGCCAGGGATCCAGGGGCAGCCACAGCTGCTCTGGGCACCCTGTGCCTCTGGGAAACCTGTGTCCACCCTGACTTTTGGGTATTCCTCTTGGCTCTCACCCACAAGTCTCCATTTGCCACGTGCTTCCATCTTAGCTGTTCCTTGAGAACGTCCTCTCCACATCTGGGGTTGACCAACACTTTCAGACCACAACCAGTTCCCACCCTGCTGGACCACAGGCAGCCCATGAAGGGATAAGTTTCCTTTGGTGGCTCCATGCCTGGTGGAGCATTTACACCTGGCTAAAGCAAACCTTCAGCCTTCCTGTGAGTCACTGCCCAGGCTCCCTCCTGGAAGTGTCACAGCATGTGAGGTGCTGCTAGGATGTGCTAACCACCACTTACAGGGCTGCTGGGAGCAGGATGTGTTCTGGGTGAATCACGGCCACTACTTATCACAATAGCATGTTACACCTCAGGGATGTGGCCCAGCGAGTCACTGCCCTTCAAAGAGAAAAAGGCCCCTTAATGTGTTTAAAGATGGCTTTTTAAAAATCATGGGAATGTCCGGTTTCTTCTGAAAGCCCCACAGGGATGGTTTCAGGTGGCTCAGGCAAACCTCCAGCTGGCAGAGCAGGTTGGATGCGAGCAAGCACCTGGGGCTGCTGACGTGTATTAGCAAATGAGTATTGAAAAGGGCTTTAAAATAAAATAGAAGTAAAAAATCTGATGCCTGTGCCTGCTGAGAAGCTGGTCCTGGGTGCTCACCCCAAGCGAGCGTGGCTGGTGTAAGCATATCTCAAGGCAGCCAGTGGATGCCAAGATGCTGAGATGATAGAAGTTGTAATTTTCAATCTAATTAAGCTGAGTAACTCCTTGTGGATTTATGCTGCTTAATTACTGTGAGCTGTGGGAAGCTGGGTGCTGTGGGTGTTGCTGTTCTTTGCGCAGAGGGTTGGTGCCCAGCGAATGCCCTGGGCATGGCATGGGGCTCGCTCAGTCCTCAAACCAGGACACTCAGTCTCCTGCTGGGGTGGGCATGGAGAGCTGGAGGTGGCTTTCACGTGGCAGCACTGGACTGCCGTGGTCTTGGACTGGTCTCACATCTCCTGGTAGGACCACATGTCCTCTTTTGGAGGAGAGGGCTCTGCTCCAGAGCCACACAGTCCCGGGTGGGAGGTGAATGTGGGAATACTGGTGTGGCTCTTGCCAGCCTTTCCCACAGTTGTGGAGTGCCAGTTTGTTGCTTAGCCGATGCCTCTTTCACCACCATGTTCGGTGGTAAGAAATAAAATAATGGAAGAAATTGAAGATAAAGAGCCTTTTATCCAGATCTTGGTTGGCATCTCTTGGTCTTTGTGCTGTCCCTTTGTTCTCCTTTCTCGCTTGGCTTTGGAAGAAATCAATGCTCTGCTGGGTTAGACTCTGAACACACTGTGAGCACCCGACTGTGAATACCCGTTGGTATCATTATTTACCTATCATCTCGTAAATAATAAAAAGGCATGTTTTAGCTGAAGCAAGACCTCCAACACCAGGAAAAAGGTCTTAGGGAAGGCAGGTCTGCATGAGGTGCGAACATCTCACCTGTGGGCTGCTGTAGAGCTGCCCTCAGGGGTACTGCAGGGCCTCTCCTGCTCCTCTGAACTGGGGTTTTCTCCAGGGAGCAGAGGTCCCAGGGTGATGGCCTTGCCCTTGGCTCTCCTGCAACACGTGTTTTGTAGCCCTGGGCAGTACAAAGACACTGGCCCGGGATAAGCAGCTCATATACTGCCCCTGTAAACCGTAGAAGTACCAGGTTTTAAATCTGTTGCTCTCCTTTCCTTCTGCTTGTTTTCCTCTTTCCTCTCCTTCCCAAAGCCTTTGTTTTTGTTTGGATCCTGCCCCAGCAAGGACGCAGACTGCTCCTCCCCGAGCAGAGTGCTGCTGTTTTGTTTGCCCTGTCGCGGGGAGAAGGAGGCAGAGCTCTTAAATAAAACACTCAATTTAAAAGCAGACACGAGGGAAGGAGAAAAATCGAGGTGTCTTAAGCGTGCAGGTCTCGATTCTATGACACCCTGGTGCTGAGGGTTAAAGGGCTGATGCTTTGGGTGCAACCGGTGGCAGGGACGGCTGCGGAATTCAGCCTCGGGGCAGGTGCTGCTGCCCGGCCCCTGCTCGTCAGAGCTGCTTTGAAGCCTCGTGTGCTCTTGCCATGCCAAAATAAACTCGGCGTCGAGGCTGTCAGAGCTAATCTTCATCTCTCTGCACTTTGGCCTCCCCGCTGCTGTTGTGGTGAGGGACGGCTTGTGCTCGTACCCCTGGGTTTCAGAGAGCCCTCCCGAGCGTGGGGACTGTCCCCGCGCTGACCAGCTTTGGGCAACCACAGCTGCCCATTTACTTGACCATCAGGGTGGGCCTGAATCCTCCTTAGTAATATAACCTGCTTGAATTTCCCTCTCAGCCCCTGACACTCTGAGCTGGAAAAGGTGGGCATGGCTGAGGCTGCTCCAGGCTGAGCAACTTGCAGCCCCCAAAAACGAGCTGCAAGCAGGCTTTTCCTCCCCAAGCACTGCTCTGCCCGGGATAGGGGTTTGCATCCCAAAGTCCCAACACCAGGCATTTAAAACAGTGTTCTCACCCAAATGGAACCTCCCCCGGGGCCCCTCTTCTTTTCTAGTATGGATTTCTGCACCACACACTTTTTATCTTTGGATGAAAAGTCAGTTCTCAGAAACAGAATATTCTGTTTGTCAATGCCAAAAGGTCTGTAGGCTCTCTCTCCCCTCCTCTTTCTAAAATATTATTTTAATTTATTACTTGGTTTTTGACTGAAGAAGGTGCTGTCTCCTGCCAGCCTTTGCTCTGGTACAAAGTTTCAGGACTGGGAGGTGACATGAGGTAAATCAGCAGAATGCAAACCTTGCTGTTACTGACTAAACTTTGCCCGGATCTCATCTAATCACCAACCCAACATGTATTTAAGAGCTCCAGCTCTTCTCCTGTGAGGAGAGAGCTCAGCCCTAGCTCAGCACTGGAGCAGCCCTTGTCCCAGCTGAGCATCCTTCCAGGGTCCTGGAATCCTTCTGCTTCAAAGGATATTTTTGAACCCTTTGGATATAAGTCATGCCTGAGCTGATTGTTTGCTGTTACATCCCAGGTTTTAAGTGGTAGTTTCTTTTTTTTGGGGTAGCAGGTTTACTGCTGTTTTGTCTTTGGTTTTTTTTCAGTCTGATATTATTCTGCTTTACTTTTTCAGTAATTTGAAAGGTATTACCCAAGTTTAGGCTGCCATTAACCTCCAGCAGAATGGTTTTCGGTGTCCCTATGTGAAGAGCAGGCTGGATGTTGTGGCTGATAGAAAATCTTTCTTGTGCAGAAGTGTTTTAACTGTGGGCCCACTCAGCTTGTAAGTAGTGAGGCTTCATCCTCCTAGCAACTCTGAAGGCAGTTTTTTGTCTCTCCACTTCCAGTGCTAATGGCTGAATGCTTCCAAAGGAAAAACCTTCCAACAAAACGATTTACTTTTCCTGGGTAATATTTTGGGCACAATCTGTTGGCGACTCTTTTATCTGGTGTGCCATCTCTCGGCTTATAACCCTCTTTGATGTGGCTCATTCAGGGGAAAAATGGCATTACACACTACCTCAATCATTCAGATGTCAGAGAGGATATTGCACTTGACTAATCGGGGGAAATTTGGGAAGATTTAGTAATGCCAGGAGACATGACCCACTTCCAGTTAAACGCTTTTCAGACAATAGAGGTTGTGCTAAGTGGTGGGGGAGGGAGAAACACTCACAGAGTAGAAAAAAATTAATAGTTATCTATAATTTTATATTTTATTGTGCTGACCCTTTCCTAGGTTCAGGATGCATTAGCTTTCTTTTTCTGTTTCCTTTTTTTTTTTTTTTTTGAGAAAAAGAGAATACTGGTATTAACTTGTTTTCAGCAGATGTGTGTTATCTGGAGATGACCATCCCTGTGCTGTGGATACCTGTCACCTTTGGGATGTGGCTGATGGATGTTGGGATGTGGCTGAGGGTGTTGGGAGCTGTGGTCCAGCGTGGTGTGGCTCTAGTCCAGCTGTGGGTGGCCAGCGGTGGCCAAGGATGGGGAACGTGGTGTGGGAATTGATTTTGACTGTCCCAGCTCAGGAGGGTGTCCACCTGATGATGTGCATCTTGAGCTCTTAAAACCAGAAGTATATTAGTCCACAAAACCAGATTTCAGTGTTTTCTTCATGCTCCAAACCTTCTGTGTTGCTCACTCCTGGTCCCGGGAGCGGCTGGCCAAAACCAGACAGAAACTGCAGACGTGTAGCTCTGTGTGTTGTAGAACTGCGAGAAAGCCAAACCTAAGTTGGTAGTATATAAACTTTTTCTTCAAAGGCAATAAAAGAGAACATTCTTTTAATAGGTAACTCCATAATATCCAGCACTGCAAGTTCTGTCAAGCAGCTTGTGGCTGTTCCTTTGTACAAGGTTTTATCTTCACATCCATGTGAGCTGAGCAAAAGCAACTTACTCTGCCTAAAGCTTATTAAACCTCTTATTAAAAATAGTTCTGTAATCCTTCTGGAGTATAGCAACAACACTTGTGTCTCAATTTCATATTGTAGCTAAACTCTCATTGCAGCAATCCACGAGATGCTGCTGAGATGCAGACAGGCGATATTGCAGGATCCTGGTGTGAATGTTTGATGGGATGGAGCAGTGGAGAGCCCACCTGAAAGCAGGAAGATGAGTTGTGCTGCATGGGCAGCGTTTTGGGGCAAAAAGTCCACCCTAGGGCCCTGCTGGAGCTGCTGCTGGTTTCCAGAAGGGAGTCCAACTCTTCAAAACATTTTGTTGTTACTTTTGCAAACAGGCTGTTGTGTGATCATTCAAGTGATTCAAGTGTAGGTGTTTTTTATTGCTCTGCTTTTGCCTGCAGCCAGGACTCCACTGCTCTCCTTCCACTGTATAAAACCCACTCTTATTTTCTGAGGCGCTCCCCAAATGCTGTTCTTTGCATAGCCACACTATGATAATGACTTTTTAAAAGTAAAAAAAAAGTACCTTTACCGAGCAAGTTAGTTCCTCGGGTTAAAATCTTGTTTCTTCTGCCTTCAAGCTTCAGAGCCAGTAGGCTGACATTTTTTGGACGCATTCCCACTGATAAGTGCTGCTTTTATGTGCCGTTACAGAGATCTCTGGAAGAGATGTAGCCCAGACGCTTGTCTAGATAGATTCATTTCCTTTGTGCACACCTCTGGGTGTCTGAGTTGGTCTCTGGGGGCTCTGAACTCTGAGCTATCCCCCATGAGTGACTCAAGAGGACCTTCTGGAGCTTTAGCAGAGGGTGTTGGAGCCCTGGCTGGAGCTGTGCCGATGCCCAGAGCTCGTGTGGTGTTTGAGTGGCTCTGGAGCAATGGGCAGGCTCGGGCTGGGCAGCAAGGTTGTCTCCCTGCTCACTCTCACCTGCCTGGGAAGCAGTGGGAAAGCTGGGAACAGCTAAAATGTACCTGGGATCTGGACAAACCTGTCCTGGTGTGAGGCTAAACTTCAGCGTAGTTAATTTGCCTGGAAAGAGAAAAGGCCGATTTGGAAGGACTTGGCTTCACTCCTCCTGCTCACACAAAACAAGTGTAATTTTTCAGGTCAGGGCAGAGAAAATGAGTGGTGATCTGAAGCAGGGCTCATAATTTGAAAGCTGAAGAGCTTTTGAAACACCCCAACAGATGGAAGAGACCCTGGCTGCATCTGCCTTACCTGATTTAACCCCATATACAGCACTGACCCTTGTCTCTGACAGGCTTTGTGCATAATTTATGTCTGATTTGAAAGTTGGCTGCTCTGTTAACACACTTGTCCGTGACTGAGGCTTGGAGGAGTCTCTTGGGAGGTGCAGTGCCCATCCACAGGGCTTGTGTTTGATGGTTGAGATGCATTAGTGATGTTTAAGTTGTTGGATGGAAGCAGGCCAGTTAAAATGGAGACACAGATTTTTCCACCTTTTATTTGCAGGCAGAGCTTAGGGAAAACTGAGGCCAGCAGCGAAGCCTGTGTGGGTTCTGTGCTCTGGCAATAAACCAGCAGTGAGGGGGTGGGTGGGGTGTCCTTCAGGCCACAAACCCCGAGTGTGGGTGGGAAAATACAGCAGTGGCCTTTGCCGCTAAACCAGCCGTGAATATCTGTGGGGTGGGAGTGACACCCGAGATCTTGATGGGCCTCTCCAGGGGTTCTGTGTCCTTTCAACAACCAAACACTGCTGGTGCTGGGGTGATATCCTGCAGCTGTGTCCCCTCTTGTCCCTCCCACCAGGCAGGAGCCTCGCTGAGGCCTTCAGGTCTGTGAGGATGCTCTGAGCCCTGAGCTGCCCTCCATGGGGTTAGGAGCTGCTGAACTCTCTGCTGGTGTTAAACATCCCTTCCACATGCTCACAAAACCCCCATGCTTTGGGGGATTTAAGCATTTTCGGGCGATGTCTCTTCCATTTTATTCCTGCTGACTGAATGTATGGCACTGGGGATAAATTTGCTGCAGCAGTAAAACACAGGTTAGGAGTGATAATGATTTTAACTGTGGCAGTCTGTCTCACTACTGGAGCAGCCTATACCCTTTTGCATCTTGTGACGAGGAGAGATTTGTGGCTTATTTCTCCCAGTGCCAGTGCAAAATGAGATGTGGGCTTTCTCCTGCACATGCAAATCCTGAAGGGAGTTCAGAAGAGTCGGAGGAGAGGGGAAATCCCAGCTCATGAGCTTTCCCAGGCAGCGTTCCTGGCTGGAAACAGGCTGCGGGGATGCTGAGGTTTGCTGGCTTCCTTTGAAGCAGAGCCCAGGCCTCTGTCAGTGCTTTTCTGGTAGATGGACAGAGGGGTACCCTTCCCTCTGAACAGGTTAAAATGACTTTTAAGCAGGTTAAACTGCTTTCTTGTGAAAAGAGCCTTTGTGAAAACCAGTCCCTTGGGGTTCCTCCCTGGGACATCAGTGCTGGCAGTCAGGAGATCGCTCTGTGGATGTGCTGGGCCCATCAGGGGCCAGGTCCTGCACTGCTTGGCCATCAGTGCTGCCTTTGCAGATCTGGCAAAGATCAGTGCTGTGTCCTGAATGAGGTGGCTTCTCTGAAGTGCATCAGTCTGGAGCTCAGATCCACAATCCTGCAGCTGGAAATGCCAGCAACTGAAGGAGCACAGAAATATGGGAATTCTGCACACCCTCTGTAGGGAATCCCAGAATCACAGAACGGTTTGGGTTGGAAGGACCTTAAAGCTCATCCAGTTCCACCCCTGCCATGGGTGGGAAGGGACACCTTCCACTATCCCAGGCTGCTCCAAGCCCTGTCCAGCCTGGCCTTGGACACTGCCAGGGATCCAGATGTTGCCTTAAGTTTTAACTTTTATATTATTCAAATCCTGTATTGCTAGTGTAACTCTGAAGTTTCCTGTAGTTTGTTAAATGCTGTTTTCTGTGCTTAGATAGGCACAACAAAGCCTCTAACTTGCTCTTCAAGGACATCCAGAAACAAGAACTGTAAACCATCATCTTGGGGAGAGNGCTGCTCTGGGCACCCTGGGCCAGGGCCTGCCCACCCTCACACACAGCAATTCCTTCCCAAGATCCCATCTCTCCCTGCCCTCTGGCACTGGGAAGCCATTCCCTGTGTGCTGGCCCTCCAGGCCTTGTCCCCAGTCCCTCTGCAGTGATTGAAATCAGTGACTGAAAGCCCCAAGTAGAATCCAGCGGGAGGTGAGCGCTGGGCTGGGCTGGGCCTGCTCTGCAGGGTTGCTTGGCACGTGGCTTTCCAGCCTGGAGCAGGGGACATCCTGCAGCTTCGCATATGGAAGTGACCCCGATTTGCAAATACAACACAGGAAGGATGGGGAGAGGAGGGGAAAGCAAATATTTGCCTTTTGCAGATGAATCCACCTCGCTGATGCTCTGATAGATCCTGCTCCTCTGGCGCTCGAGTCTCTGCTCTTACTAAAGTATTTTTGTGTATACAAAGTGGGTCTTATCTCCACCGTAGGTGGGAATTGGGAGGCTGTGCTCTGACAGTGCCTTCAATAAAGCTCTGATAAGGGCTCGCTGCCCCCGGCAGGGAGGAGGAAAGCCAGCCTTGCTGCCTTATCAGGGAGCAGCAAGGTGAGAGGTGCTGCAGGGAGGAGGGAAACTGAAACAGTGGCAAAGGCTGGTTTGGGTGAAGAGGGTGGTATAAGTTTGGATGGCACTTCTGCATCACTCATCACCATGTCCTGGGAGGAACAGAGGTCAGGACCTGACTTCTCTGGTCAAAAATGAGTCCCAGTGACTGTTATAGTTACCGAGTCAGTGGCTGGAGGTTATTTTATTGATTAAAAATCCCACACCTGAGTTCAGTATGGCTTATTTCCATTAATTATATTCCAGTAGTTATGGTGACATGAGACTTACAGCTGATACTCTAAAATTTCTGGGAAATAGGTATTGGTGCTGCCTTTGTGGTTTTAGCAGGGAGAGGGAGTTGATCCATGCTGAGAAGTTTGAGATGTGAGAGAGCCCCACGTTCATCTCTTGGCTGAGCTTTGGGTAACTCTGCAATTGATCTCCTGGTGCTGTCTCAGGGAGGTCACTGTCCCTGCTGCTGTCCCCAGGCCCTGCCTGCCCTCCTGAGAAACTCCCTTCTCAGCAGGTTGGGTGATGGGGATTGGGAGCCTACCTGCAGAGCTGCCCCAGCCCTGGGCTCCAACAGCACAAGGAGCTGGAGCTGCTGGAGCCAGCCCAGAGGAGGCCACGGAGATGCTGCCAGGCCTGGAGCCTCTCTGCTCTGGAGCCAGCCTGGGAGAGCTGGGGCTGCTCACCTGCACAAGAGAAGGCTCCAGGGAGAGCTCCGAGCCCCTGGCAGGGCCTAAAGGGGCTCCAGGAGAGCTGCAGAGGGACTTGGGACAAGGCCTGGAGGGCCAGCACACAGGGAATGGCTTCCCAGTGCCAGAGGGCAGGGAGAGATGGGATCTTGGGAAGGAATTGCTGTGTGTGAGGGTGGGCAGGCCCTGGCCCAGGGTGCCCAGAGCAGCTGTGGCTGCCCCTGGATCCCTGGCAGTGTCCAAGGCCAGGCTGGGCATTGGGGCTTGGAGCAACCTGGGAGAGTGGAAGGTGTCCCTGCCCTTGGCAGGGTGGAACTGGACGAGTTTTAAGGTCCTTCCAACCCAAACTATTCTGTGATTCCATGATTGTGGAATGCAATGCCTCTGCAGGCCAGAGGTGCATGTGGTTGTATGGCTGAAAAACTTGCTTTATTCAGGGCAGTAAGTTATAGAATGCCTTTAACTGTCCAAGCTGAAAGATAAAATAGCACAGCAAGTGGGCAGCCCCAGCACAGCCCTGGCATTCCCCAGGACTGGCACATTGGTGTGTGCTCCACAGGTTGGAGGGCTATAAATGATCACCAGATGCCATGATCCAAACTGGGATTTTTTTTTTTTTCTTCTTAATAAAGCACTTAAGAGTACTTGTTGGAACGTTTGCAGCAGCCTCCAGTTTCACCACAGTGTGGGATGGAAGGTGGAGCAGCTATGAGGGGACATGGGTTGCTTCACATCTCTCTGCTTTTTGTAGATCACATCTCCTTTGGAGAGGGTCCCAAATCCCTGGGGCATCTGTGAGTGTGCATGGCCACCAATGCCTCTTCTGATACATTTGGATATTAGAAAAAATTCCTTCATGGAAAGGTTGTCCAGCCCTGGCACAGCTGCCCAGGGCAGTGGTGGAGTCTCTATCCCTTGAGCCATGTGGATGTGGCACTTGGGGACATGGCTCAGTGGTGGCCTGGGCAGTGCTGGGGGCAGGGTTGGACTCCGTGGTCTGAGGGCCTTTCCAACCCAGTGATTCTGTGATTCTGTGGTTTGGAGGTCCTGTGGGGCAAACCCATGCTCTGAGTGATGCTGTGGGGTGCCATGAGCACATGCTGGCCTTGGCAGTGACTGAAGCAGTGAGCTGGCAGTGAGTCCAGCTGTCCCCATCCCACCACTGACCCTTGGAGCTGGAAGGAACTCAGCTACTGGGACTGAATATTTTGTCAGAAAGGGCAGAAACCTTTGGTCTTGTACATTCTGAACTGGGAACTCTCAGCGTGGCTGGTGAAAGCGTGGCTATTACAATGAAAGAAACTTGAAAAAATGTAATGTTTATTCAGTTTATTTTTTTCTTCTTTGTTTTATACATCTACCTAGCAAACCATGAGGTCATTCCTTAGAGGAGAGAGAAAAGAGGCAGTGCAGTGTCTGGTAGAGGTGGATTTGAGTTACTCTTTGGCTCTAATTTGAGTCAGCTCTTGAGTTGTCTTTGTGCACTCTGAAACTGCCATAACTTTCAGGTGTATTTTCATTAGTTTTGCTGCTTTTCTAGTTAATAATAATTGTTTTCCCCACCTTGGGTGGTAAGAATAGGTGTAACTAAAGCTTAAAATGGGCTAAATAAGCTGAGCTGGTGGGACCCAGTGGGTTCAAGGCAAGTAGCATCAGTGAAGGCTAGAAAAGATACAATTGGTGGTGGTGATTTTTTTGGGGTGGGTTTGGTTTGTTGTTTTTTGTTTGCTTGGTTTTGTCCTTTGTTTTTGTTTGTTCTTGTTGTGGTTTTTTTTTTGTTTTGTGTGGTTTTTTTTTTTTTGTTTTGTTTTGTTTTGTTTTGTTTTTGGTTTTTTTTTAAGTGGGTGCAGGTGCCCTTCTTGCAACCATTTTCCCACTTGGGCAGTCTTCTACCTGTTGCTCCCCTTCCCTGAGCCTTTCCTGCAGAACACAAATGCTTCTTTGCTAAAGGCATCCCCTCCCAAATCACCATTCCGAATTCAAGGGTTGATGGAGATGTTCTTTCCTTCATCCTTCCTTGTTTAAGCTTTTGTTTCCCTATTTGTTGGAGGAGACTGGATATGGGATTTAGGGGATGCTGCTGTATGGTGTAGAAAAGAGGCTGCAGGATATTAGTGCTGGAAGATCTGGAGAGCCAAACTCTCAGTATTTCAGCTGGACACCTAAAATTGTGAGGGAATGAGAAGGAAAACATGTCCAGCCATGTTGTGCCTTGCATTTCACACATTAAAAAGAAAACCTCGTTTTGTTTGAGTTTCTTTGGATGTGTGTTTTGAACCAGTGTTAGTTCAGCAATTGCAAAATCTTGCTGATTTTTTTTCACTGGAGAGAAGAGACAAAGTCTGTCCATTACCATGAGTAACTCATGATACAAGTGCTCATCTGAGGTCTGCTGTGTGGACGTCTTGGGAGCAGCAGAGGCAGTACAAATCACATTCCCAAATACCTGGAAATGGCTGCAATGAGATGAAAGAAATTTAGGAAGAAGTTCTTCCCTGTGAGGGTGGGCAGGCCCTGGCCCAGGGTGCCCAGAGCAGTTGTGGCTGCCCCTGGATCCCTGGCAGTGCCCACGTTCAGGTTGGATGGGGCTTGCAGCAGCCTGGGACAGTGGGAGGTGTCCCTGCCCATGGCAGGGGTGGCACTGGATGGGCTGAGGTCCCTTCCCAAACAAACCATTCCATTGTTTTATGAAGACACTGAGCAGTGGTTCCCTCTCAGAGACCTTTTCTCTGCCCTCCATTGCTCAGAGCTGGGACTGTCTGAGTGTTTGTTCACTGCTTCAGTTACTTTAATTGAGCGTATTTATTCCACCTTTGTGTCTTGATCACTGGTGCTGTTCTCCAGATGTGTAATGTCTCCTTGCTAACAGACCTTATTGCTGGAATTTTTTAATTACCACTGGTAAAACGTTGCTCATTTAAACCCTTGTTAATCAATTTGTTTTCCTTCAGTTGCTCGGCAGTGCAAAGGATGCAGAGGTGGCCCCAGGGGCCTCTCCAGCATAACCCTCTCACTGGAAAATGCTGAAAAATGTCCTGTAACTTCAAGTCAAACCCCTTTGAATTAAGAATGCCTGAGTGATGTTCCAAGAGGGGTTCTAACACACGAGTTCTGGAGACATGAGGGGTAACTGCAGGTTGGTTAATCCAATTACTTCTTCGGAATAAGGTTAACAGTCCGGTCTGGCGGAGAGGTTGCACTGCAATTAAAGGTGGATTTTGGTGCTGTTTGGGCACAGTGGTGCCCAGTGGGGAGGATGGCTGAGCTCTGGCGTGGTGGGGGATGTGCTGTGGTGCCCTGGATTTTGGGAGGTGCTGGAATGCCACCGTTGTCACCGCAGTTAGAGCCAAGGAGCAGCCACTGCTTTAAACATTTCCAGTTAAAAGCCCTGGTGTCCCCTGGCTGCATCCCTGCAGCACAGAGCCAGGCTCCTCCTAGGACCATTTTCATCTAAAATCATGTGACACGGGGTGGCCACTGCCCTGGGAAGTGAACATGCTTGGAAATATCCTAAATTCCCTAAATCACGGGGCTGTGTATAGATAGAGGACTCAGAAAACCCAGGGTGAAAGGCCATTCTGGACTATTTAATTAAACCCAAGGTCTGTTTTTTAACTATTCAGCTGTAAAGGGTGTTTATTGAGCATCCAGCTTGTGTTCACCAAGGTGCTCACATGGAGTTTGGATGGAAAAGGGGACAACAAAGGCAACCACAGCACTGCTCAAGGTTTCAATTAATTGAGAATTACATGAGAGAAGGGTAATTAATGCCAATCAAGAGGGATTTGCAGAAAGTAGCCTGGAAGGATTTCACTCTTGCAGTATGACAGGCTGTTTGGGGAAAATCATGCTATGGACACACTTGGCTCCTGCAAGGAGTTTTTAGTTAAAAAAAGGCAAAAAATGGGTCTGTAAAACCCCAGTAACCCTTACTATAATTTAAAAAAAAAAGGCTGCATGGCTGAGCTGGGTATGGGTATGAAAGGCTCATCCTGATTCCCCTCAGACACTGCATCAAGGATTTTTTCATGATCCTGTGCAATGTGAGAATTTTTTAACCAGTGACTTGCAAGGAGAGGTGAGGAATCCCGGAGGAGCTGAATTGGCTGGGTGGTGCTGGGAATCTCCTCTCCCACAAGGAGGGAGATCCACAAGTCAAGTCAAGTTGCCTGTGCTGGCTTTATCACCTGACTTTTTGTATTTCCCAGGGACTCTGCAGAGATTCTGGGGGCTTGCAGAGCATGCCTCTTCCTGGCAGGGGATGGATGGTGATGGCAAGCATCTTGTAGAGCAGATGGGGAGCATCTGCAGGGCTGAGCCAGGCCTGAGAGAAGAGAAGCTTGCTGCTTTCTGTGGGCAGTGATCCCCTGCTCCATGGGCCCCAGGAGCTGGGGAGGGGACTCCCACCAGCACACTGGGTGGTGGCATCGCTTGGGGCTGCTCTTATCCTGGAGTTTTGAAGGGCTTTGCAGGGTTTGGTTAACTCTGCCGTGGAGCATATGCTTTAACTCCAGGCTCAGCCCTGCAGAGGGAAGAGCCCTGCCTTGCACGCTGTGGTTTCATCATGCTGCTGCTGCGCCCTGGCCCAGCCCTGCTGCCAGCTCCCAGCCTTGGCAGTGCTGCTTCAGAGCCACCCAGGGCCAAGGGCTGCTGTGCTCAGCCTGATCCCAGGCTGGGGAGGGCTGCAGAGAGACGCCGAGGGCTGGCAGCTCCCATAACCCAACCCAGCGCTCCCCTGGAACATCTCAGGCTGCTCTGAGGTGTTTGTTAGGGTGACGCAGGTGATGATGCACATCCCCTCTGGGTGGAGGCTTGCTGACCCTGGTTTTGGTTTTGTTGCTTTTTAAAGAAAATGAGAGAAGCAAAGTGAAAATAAAAATTGATCCACTGCCCAGGGCAAATCCTGGTCTCACAGCCCATGAGGTGATTGCACCTCAGCCCCGGAGGGACTGCCTTTTTTTACCCCAGATTAAGACCAAGTTGTTTATTTGCACTGTCCCACAGCACCTGGGGCTTTACCTTCTTCTGCAGTATCTGATGACTTACTGGAAGAGGAATTTTGCAGTGAGAGCAGGGCTGTGTGTGCACTCAAGACCTTGACGCTGAACTTGTCACTCTTAATTAAACCTGCAGTAACGAGCGACGCTGAGATGCCACAGGAGAAGTGGCGAGGGAGATGTTGGGAATACACCAGTTGGCTGTTAGTTACATGTAAGACTATTGATTAGTCTTGGAAATTGTCCTGAAAATCACACTTAATTAAAGTAAAGCCTTCAAGGGTACCCCCAGTATTTCTACTCCATGTCAGGTCTCGCCTGCAGCCTCCCTGTGCTTGGTGCCAGTTTTCTGTCTGCCTTTGGTGACATGGAGCTGGTGCAATGATGAATTGAAGCCTTTTAAATGCCCCTTCATTAGAAATCCTTCTAATGAGCCAGTAGATAAATGCTGCAGATGCTGCTTGTCCAAGCACTGCTCAGCTGCTGTGACACTTTATGCAAATCATCATCAGAGTTAATTTGGGCAGGGGAATAAAATTCCCCAAGGAGAGATAGAGCAGATTCAATGCTGGTGGGAATCTTGGAGCCATCCGTCAGCGTGATAGCTCTTCAGGGGGAGAGGAGAACATCCCCATGCCTTGGAGGCATCAGTGAAGCACATGGTTTGCTCAAATTCAGGGGCCCTTGCAGTGCTCGGGGATAGAGAGATGTTCCCCGAGATTTAGGAGCCCTGCCTTAAAGGAGGCCTTGTCTGGGTGTGTTTGTCCAGGGTCCACCCCCACAAGCACGAGGAGGTTGGGGAATATGAGGGATGGTGTAGATAATGCCCATCTTCCTTGGCTCTGCTCTCTGGTTTTGCATGTTTTTATTAGCCCTGGGAAGCACTCAATTTGCTCGTTCTCATGTTAGGGAATTAGAGACCCTCCTGCAGTGTGCCACTGTCTTTACATTTAACACCCTCAGCAGGTTAACACTTGCATTATGCAACTCAAAATGATGTTTTTTGTGCTTTTTAAGAAGTAAAACACTATTTCTTCGCCCCATCCCTAGAGCATGATGCTGTTGTAGTGTGTGTCCCCCACTTGGAGTTGAAATGTTGATTTGCCAGTCATAAGCTCTCCTTTTAGTGTTTGTGGGGTTTTAGGGCGAGGAAGAAGTTGGTCTTTTGCTACTAGAGGTCCCTGTTGTGAGTGGGTGCCCTCTGGGCTCGTGCTAGAGATGTGGGGCTTGTGTTTTTCCCCATTGATACCAGCATCAGGTACTGGCACTGGGCAGGGGAGGGATGTGCGACCCTGGGACATCCCTGCCTGCCTGCACCAAGCAGGGACACCCCCTGCCACCCCCTCCTGTCCCTTGTGAGGGTTTTCCAGCTGGTGGTACCCGGCAGCAGGCGGAGAAGCCAGACCAGGGTGAGACACAGGGGTCAGCAGGTCCCGGAGTCACGGCACAGCTTGGGGAGCCTTGACCTAAATATGGGCTTTGCTTGTCTGACAGGCAGGAGAGAAATTGCTCCTGGGATGAAAATCTAATTCAGAAGATGGGAAAGGGAGGATTATGATTTGCCATCTGCCTTGATGTTCAGGATTGTAAATAATAAAAAAAAAGGTAATGATCCACACATCCCTTAATGGAGATATTTTGCCCTGCTGCCAGAACACCTCGCCTGTGCCTTGCTGTGTCACAGGCAAAGCAGATTTTTCTCCTGAGTCACTGCCAAGTGGGGCAGCAGGGAACTCTATGGCTGTGGAGCACCAGGAGAGCCATGGAGCAGGTTCCTTTCCCCGACCCCCTCCTGCCAGCACACATCCAGTGGCTCTGCCTGGCACCCCCAGAGGGTGGTTTGCACAAGCACATTTACCACAGCAAAGTGACTCCTTCAGTAAGGGCCTGTAGCTCTCGGGAAATGCAGGACCCTGCTGCTTTGGGCACTGCTGCTTTGGGCAATGCCTGGGCCAAACCAACTGTGCTGGTGCCCCTGGCGCTGCCCAGGACTGCATCGATGAAAATTAACGAAGAGAAGTTTGTTTGATTTAGCACAGAGGTGGAGACAGGGGCTGTGGGCATCCATACAGGGGCTCCAAGTAAAGTCCTCTGTTTCTCTTTCAGTTTCTGCAAGAGCCTCTTTAAATTATCTCTGTGGAGCAATCTTCGATACTAGTTTAAAAAGGAAAACAGGGAAGAGAAAAATGACACCCGGAGTGTGTGATATGACCTCTTTTAATTCCAAGTACAGCTTGTACTTTCCTCTTATTTGACAAGAGCACAGTTTGGGAAAACTTCAATTTTAGTAACAGATAGCATGTGAGCGAGACCTGGAGGGTGGTTATTGGTCTGTTTCAGTGTAAGCTGATTAACCATTCACATGCTGCATGTGTAAATATAAATACTCTCGGGCTGACCCTCGTGTTGGTTTTCCTTTTGTGTACATTCTTTGTCCTCTTCAAAAGCGTCCAGCAATACTGAACAATGTAGAATGAGGTTGGCAATAAGCTCACTGCCAAGGGAGAAAAGTGGAAGTGTGCTTGCTTTACAGACAAAAATAAACAGAGATATCCCAATTTCCACCTTGTTCTAGTTAACATTTGTGCGTTTACCTTTGATTTCTTAAGAAAAATCACTGTTCTGTTTTCTACTAAACTCCTTTAATAAGATTTTCTTAACCCTTCTGGAAGAACCTTTGTCATGAGATGCTATATCGTAACCTCTGTTACTGAATTCCTGATGGTGAGGTGATTGTTGCTATTTTATTGCCAGTATTGAGGGTTTTCTGCTGTGCCCTCCCTCTATCTGCAGTTTGTTGGAAGGATGCCCCTGGAAAAAAGCCCTTGACCCAGGAGCAATGAAAACTTCCCAGGGTCACCTGTGAGTATTGGCATTCCTGAAATAACTCAGGGGATAAAAAACCAGTAATAATAAAGATGGATTTGCTGTTGTCCAGCTTGCCATGAAGACTTGCAACTGCCAAAGGGCCCTGATGAAACTGAGATCGCTGGTTTTTAATTTTTTTTACTTAATGGAATATTATACAATTTTCTTAATGTAATGAAAATGATGCTCTGTCCATGGAGTTGTAACTCCTTGCCTGCAGACCTGCATCTCTTCTCGCTGTGATGGAGCACATTGCCCAGAGCTTGCTGGGAGTGCCTTTGGCCAGCACTGAGGGCTTTGAAACAGTAAAACAAGACCTGCCTCTTCTAATTTAATGTTGGTTTTAATCTGCATCCGCAGCGGCAGCCTGCTAAAATCTAAATCAAATCAGGAGGTGGGGGTTGAATTTATTAAGCTTCTGCTTAAGCTGGGGGGAATAATGCAAGAAGCTGTGAGAGCACTGAATGGCTTTAGTTTTATTGGGGACCTGGTTAAAAAAAATCCCAAAGTAAACCAGATTTTTTGTTTGTTTATTTATCTTTTTTTAGAAGCTGAGCATGCAGAGCTATTTCTAGTTAATTTTAGCATATTTTTTGAAGGCATCCTTGAGGACTGAAGGAATGTGTTTCTTAAAAAAAAAAAAAGAAAGAGAAAATATATGGAAACACTGGAGTGTCTGGAGGTTGAGTGGTTTGCCCAGGGTTGTGTCCCCAGAGCCCAAAGTCATGTTAATCCTTCATTCTCAGTGCTTTGAGCTGGACCCGTGTGCCCTCTCCCTTAGAACAAGCTCCTCCAGAAGATCAAGAGCTGTTAAAGCTCTCAGGATGCCTGGATAAGGCTCGTGGAGAGGTATAATGGTGCTGGAGGTGTGATTCTGGAAGCAGCAGGTCACAGGGATGCTCTCCCCATGGCTGGGTGGGCGCTGCCAGCGCCCTGGTTTTGGTGACACTGTGACTGTCACCAGTGTGGGTTCATTTGTCAGAGGGGGTGCGAGGCTGCCTCGGGGGGAGCAGGTTGCAGAGGTTGGAGGCAGGGAATGCAGGGGATGGAGGTGAGGATGCTGAGCCCAGCCTGTCCCCACCAAAGGCTGCCCCCAAGCCTTGTCAGGTTCTAATTAAAGCTGGCCTTGTAAAGATGTGCCAGTGACAAAGTGCTTTTATTCCAGCGCTGTGTGGTTGACATATCTGGGATTTATGGGTGAGAGGGAGGGCTTGGATGAGGGTTTGTGTAGCAGCCTGCCCTGCCTGGAGGGCTGAGCACTTGCAGGAGCACAGCAGGGAGGGGAGGGCGGTGGAGAAGCACAGCAGAATGAATGGTGTTCCCCCTTTTTGGATGCGTGTGTGTGCACGCACGAGAGGACAGCATTAGGGATGCTTGGGGAAGTGCATTCACAGCAGCCTGTGCTGACAGCCCCGGGCTCTGCAGCAGGATGGGAGGCACTCGGTGTGGAGAGTGCTTGGTCACATTTGGGATCTGCCAGCCAGGGTTGCCCCCAGGGCTCCTGGAGCCTTGCAGACACCTTTGTCCTGGTGCATTCTGTCCTGCGTGACCCCTTGCACATGTGTGTGTGCACAAAGTCTGGGAAAATCAGCTCTATTTTTATTATTGAAACTCTATAGTGTTGTGGTCAGGGTGGCTGGTGGGATACAGAGTCTCCCACCACCAGGCTGTGGGCAGTGGGTGCTGAGAGCTGTCCCCCTCCTGTCACTGCTGGGTGGCTCCTGGCTGTGGCTGGTGATGAATTGCTGAGGGTGGTCCATGTCACCTCTTGCTGCTGCTGGAGCTGTACCCAAATTTCACGTGCAAAGTGTTCTCCATTTCGGGTTGCTCTGGGGTCAGTGTGTCCCTGTCTGCAGCTGTCTGTCCAGGCAGGCCCAGGGCTCAGCCCAGCCCCGACTGCAGGTGGAAAATTTGCAAGGTTGCCAAGACCAGCAACACCTTGTGTTTGAAGCTACCCCGAGCCAGGTACATCCTGATCCTTGGCTATTTTGGGCACTTCTAGAGCGTGCCTGAATCTTGCTTTTTGCCAGCAGAGAGCTGGCACTGGATGAATCCACATCCAGGGGTCCCAACCAGCCCCTTCCCCACTGCAGCCTCCCTTCTTCATGGCAGGGAGAGCACTGAAGGCTCGTGGGGTACTAGAACTGGTGTGCTGAGAAAATTCAAGTTTTCACATCTTTTCCCCCACTCCCTGGTAAAACTGTTGTTCTGGGAATAAAATTGTGTGGCTCCATTAACATCTAAAGGTTCCTGCTGCTGCAGCTATTGAGCAGCTCTAAAAATAATTATGTGTGATAATGTATAAAAATCTATTACTTTTCAGCTGCAAAGTGGCCTGTCAGGTGGTGGCTGCTGCTGCTTTAACTCATTGGTTGCTAGAAAATGTTACTTGGACATTGCATGCTGGGGTTTGGTTTCAAATGAAAGCCAAAACTGCCTTTGGGGGTCTGGTGCTACTGTCGTGTGGATTTGCTGGGATTTCTCCCAGTCCTTTGTGCTTTGAGTACGAATAAGGTTATAAAGCTCTCATTTCAGTCAACAGGAAGAGTAGAGGGGAGAGATGCTTCAAAATGCCAATAAATCAGTGGTTATTGAAGGGCTCCTGTTGGCTGTGTAGGCTGGATTAGTCCAGCACCAGCCTGGCTTTGTGGGTCCAACAGCCAAAGCCCTCATGGGCACTTGGGCTGGGCTGCACAGGTCTGCCTTGGGTATTCCCCCTTGGTGGGCCTTAACCTTTTTAGGCGAAAAAAAGGTTAAATTTAACCTAATTCATTAATCAATTTAAATCCGAGCGTGTTCCTGGAGCCTGTTCTTGTGTTCACCTCCAGCTGAAGGCATTGGCTTTGTTGGTGATGTTTGCCTGCCTTGGTCTGTGGGTTTGGGTCAGGGCTTGCTCTGTGGGGACCTGTCAGTGATTGAAACGTAGACTCCATTGGGTGCATGCACAGCCAACTTTTATTGTACAAGGCACATTCTTATATACTGTTCCAAACTAACAGCTCACCAGCTACAAACTTCAGCTTCTAGGGTTACATCTTTTGCGTCTCCAACAGCTACAGATTACAATCTCTTCACCTGTTAACTATCCTACTTTTTGTCTCACCTCCTGCTCTTTGTTTCCCTACTGCCAGATTTGGCACCCCTGTCTCTCCCAAGGCCTCACACCAACAAAAGCATCCTCTATGGTGACACTGAATCCTCACACTTCCCCCTTTTCTGTCCAACAATCAAAACCTGCAAAACCACTACCTTTGTTATCTGAATAACAATTTTAAAAATTAAAAACATATAAGGCTGATGCCTTAAAAGGCTACTTAGAAACAGAGACCAGACAGGAATAAAGGAAAAAAGGTGGTATCTATTTGAAAGGCCTTCAGGTGCACAATTCGGGATCCAGAGGTCCTGCCTCAGTGGATCCCAAAATGGACACCCCAGGTCATGAGAGCTTCACACTTTTATAACAACATAAATTCACTAACCAGAGCCCAGCCAATGATGTGATTTCCCCCAGCCTGCCCCCCTCTCCCCAAGATGATGGTTTACAGTTGTTGTTTCTGGATGTCCTTGAAGAGCAAGTTAGAGGTTTTGTTATGTCTATCTTAGCACAGAGAACAGCATTTAACAAGCTAGAGAAAACTTCAGAGTTACACTAGCAGCACAGGATTAGAAAAATGTAAAAGTTAAAACCTAAGGCATCAAGGCTTTTGTGGAGGGTATAACCCATCCCTTCACCTCTCCCCTTTTCTGTTTTAACAACCTCAACACAAACATTTTTCAACCAACCAAATGCAGGAAAATGTGTAATGTAACATGGAGTTCTCTTACTATGAACAGTAAAACAGCTAATAAGACAACAAGTGCACACTGAATAAAAACAAGCAAGGCAGGATTATCAACTGCCTGAATACTTTACTATTACCCAGCGTCTCCAGTAGCTGGGGAGTTCTCTTTCATGGTGAGGACTTGGAGAGCCTTGGACAACGTTTCCAAGTTTATCTCAAAAGAGGGTCCAACTTTTATAAGATCAGATCAGCAAGTCAAAATGACTTGATTACACTTTTAGGGCAGAAACACCTGGGTCTGATGGTGTAATCCCCAGTCAGCCAGGGCTAGGGATTGGCCAGAGCCTCAGCCTAGACTGAGAGAGTTTCCCTAAAATACCTACAAGCAAACCTTTATTATAATCAAAGAAATGCATATAAGTAACATTAATAATTATCTTACAATGAAATCCCTTTATAAAGACTTTATGTACTAACACTGTCTGGATCCAGAAATATACTACAATCACACAGCTAACTTTAAATTTCTCTAATAAAATCTACAGCTTAGTGAAAATACAAAGTTAGTTTTTAACATAAGCAAAAAATGACTTAACAATACCTAAATTTGCTAATTTTCCTTCACGGAATATATATAAATCTAGGCTTTGGACATTACAATTATATTACCATTAACTCTTTAAGTGGTTTCAAAAGATAGCAAGCTCTGAGTCAGAAGTTGCTGCAGGATGAGAGGGTTATGGTCTTTCATTCTAGTGGTAAGTTTTTTCACATCAGGGAAGCAGCAAGGTTGGAGCTGTCCTTATAGTTTGTTCAAGTAGAAAAAGAATACTTCAGAAAAACATATCAGTTAATTTCTGCTTGACAGGATAGCTTACAAATTATAATTATTACAGCAGCATCCATAACAAAAAGCAATTAGAGCAATACGAGGTATCACAAGGTGGTGTGGTAAAAAAACCCAGTCTTTGAGGTAGGGTCCAAGACTGTGGCAATTCTGATTAACAAAAACAGAAGAGTTTCACAGACCAGCTGAAGGAATGACATGCCTAGCCCGCAGCCACTCCTGCACAAGGCAGTGCCAATGCTGCAGCCCTCCCCAAGGAAAGGCCCACCTGGCCCCCAGGTCTTTCNGTCTTTCATTCTAGTGGTAAGTTTTTTCACATCAGGGAAGCAGCAAGGTTGGAGCTGTCCTTATAGTTTGTTCAAGTAGAAAAAGAATACTTCAGAAAAACATATCAGTTAATTTCTGCTTGACAGGATAGCTTACAAATTATAATTATTACAGCAGCATCCATAACAAAAAGCAATTAGAGCAATACGAGGTATCACAAGGTGGTGTGGTAAAAAAACCCAGTCTTTGAGGTAGGGTCCAAGACTGTGGCAATTCTGATTAACAAAAACAGAAGAGTTTCACAGACCAGCTGAAGGAATGACATGCCTAGCCCGCAGCCACTCCTGCACAAGGCAGTGCCAATGCTGCAGCCCTCCCCAAGGAAAGGCCCACCTGGCCCCCAGGTCTTTCCTCCAGCATCTGTTATAAATGCTTATTGTATTATTGGCTTTTTGCAAATATTAAAATGAATGTCATACGTGTAATGTTAGAAAACTTTGTTGCCTGGATACAGTGTCTTAGAAATAGACGTGTGAGTTNCAGAAAAGGAATATTTGAATGATGCATAGAAATCGATGAATGTGTGGAGACTTGGGCATTTTACAGAAGAGGTTTGTTAGCTAAGGTGTGCCCCTGGCATCATGCCAGCACCCAGCTGTATTAACTCTTTGCTTTATTACTGTCTCCTATTGTCCTTTTTATTAAACCCCTAATAAACCTTTTAAAATTTTACCAGGAGTGAACCTCGTTTTTCACACATCGGCTCACGAGGGTCTGCAGGAGAAGGGAAATGGCTGCACTGGGGTGGCACACAACACGCTGGCTGTGCCTCTCCGGGCAAATCCTGCTGTGTGTGGGGAGCAGGGCTGTGGCACTGCCCCTGCCAGTGCTGCTGGGCTCCCTGGGTCACCTCCTCACCGTCCCAAGCAGAGAGCTGTGCTTCCCCCACTGGACCTGGTGCGTAGCCGGCGCGGTGTTCTCTGCCGGCCCCGGCTGTGCCATGCGCTCGCTGCCGCCACTGCATTCTTGCCAAGGGCAAACGGAGAGGGAACACATCACCAGCAAGGGCCCCCCTGCCTCCAGCCACTCGCCACGACACGGCTCCAGCTGGTGCTGCATGGTGCAGGGCAGTGTGAGCTCTTCTGCAGTGCTGTCCAGCTCCCCTCCAGGGCCAAACGGGTCGGGGGACGAGGGACCATCTTCTGCTTCTCTTCCCACAGCCCCAGCAGACTTACAGTCGTTCACTGGCAGCTCGGAAGGGGAACTGCTTTCAGAAGTAACTTTCTCTTTGTTAGTCTTTTCCTTTAATAGCCTCCAGTATCGCCCTCCAGGCAGCCAGCATTTGAGTGGCTGCCTCATCTCCTCTTGTAGTGTGATCCCATAATATATCTCCCACATCCTCCCACACCTCCGATGAAAAACTGATGTTCAGGCTTAGTGCAGGCACTTTGGAAGTCGCCCAATTCAGCTTAATTTTAAGAGATTGGGGAGGCATAGACTTTTCCATGTTTTTCAAGTAAATGAGATATGAGTTTGAAAACATGGCTGTGCGATGAGGACTGTCCAGCCCCCATGTCCCCCGTGGCTCACCTTCACCTCTGAAGGGATTAATGGCTGGCCAGCTTTCCTGCTCCTTTCAGCAGCACTTCAAGTTCTATGGAGCTCACTGGTGGATGCACAGTTAAGTGTATCAGGTCCTCACACGGGGCACCACTTGTTGGTGATTGAAACACAGACTCTGCCAGGGGCATGCAAAGCCAACGCTTATTGTACAAGGCACATTCTTACATGCTGTTGCAAACCAGCATTTCAACAGCCACGAACTTCAGCTTCTAAGGTTACATCTTCTGCGTCTCCAACAGCTACAGAATACAGTCTCCTCGCCTAATCTCCTGTTAACTATCCTACTCTTTGTCTTGCCTCCTGCTCTTTGTTTCGTCTGCTGCCAGATTCAGCACACCTGTCTCTCCCAAGGCCCCACACCAACCAAAGCCATCCTCCATGGGACACTCTGAATCCTCACAGGGACCAAACTGCCTTGTTTTGTGCAAAACAAACATGCTTTGGTGTAGGGTCTGCTGGGGGTGAATTGTGTAATTTCATAGAAGCCTTCTGGAAGGCTGTTTTTTTCTCAGGGAAATTAAATTCCACATTTACCTTGAGGCTTTACCCTGCTTTGTTTGATTGGTAACAAGCCATGTACACCTTGTCCAGGAGAAAATTAGACTGAAAAATTAGACTGCTGGTCTGTAATTTACCCCAAAAAATAAAACTGGATTTGCTTTTTCTTTTACTAAAATAAATGGTTTAGTTGCATTGACTTTACAATGAGTGTGAGACTGTATTAATGGAGAATTAATTTATTTCTCATTTAATTTCCTGAGGTTTCATCATGCTTAAACTTCTTCTTTCTTTTCTTTGTCACCTCTCCAGTACACTAGGGTTTGGATTCCTGACCCTGATGAAGTTTGGAGATCGGCAGAAATTATCAAGGATTACAAAGAGGGAGATAAAAGCCTCCAGCTGAAATTTGAAGATGAAACTGTAAGCTTTTGAACGTTGTTATTCCTTTCAGTAATTTAAAGCTTCGAATTAATGTGTGAAGAAGCCTGAGCCATCTCATAGTTTCTGTGAAGTGGTTTAAAATGTGTTTTATTGCCTTAACACTTCCAGCTTTCCCCTGCCTGCTCCCTCCCTAGACACTTGTGTTAGAGTAGGTTGCGAGAAAAGCCCTTGACCTCTATCATCTCTTTTCATCTCCTGGAAAGCTTGTAATAGCCTGTGATATCAAGATGTATTTTTTTTAATAGCAGCAGTGTGTTAGAAATGCCAGTTTGTGCTTTTTGCTGCCAAACAAATTGTGGAGAGCACGGCTGGTGGCATCTACTCAACCTTGGGTACTGATGGAAAGCCCACACACGGCTCAGAGGTGACTGCTGTGCAACAGCTTTCTCCATGCCTTAGTTTTTCTCTCTGAGAATAATCTTACATAAACCCCTTTTTTCTCTGTGAAAAGCTTTTAAAAGAGAAAAACACAAAACTCATTTAAATGTAGATGTTTTCTAGCAAGTGCTGGTTCCAAACGCACAAACAGCCCTGGCTGTGTGTGCAGCCAGCAGTAAATCATCCCCAGAGCAGGATGGAGGCAGGGGAGGAGCAGCTGCTCCCTGCTCCACACAAAAACCTCGTGGAGTGGGACGCTGGGTGACAGCAGGGAATTGCAGATGAACTTAACCATGGCATTTGCATCAGCTGCAAATTCGGTTTATGGGAAGGGAGCAGCCATGCTGTGTATCCACCATGAGCTGCCTGGTGTAGCAGGAGAAATAAATACATTTTTCATGAAGAATTTCACCTAAACCACCTCTCTGCATCGGGCAGGTGAGATTTCCTGAGCTGTGTAGGGGGTGATCTGCTCCGTTGTTTAGAAGAGTTAGTAGAGACCACTACCCACTACAAATCCCCGTGTTCCAAGCAGGGCAAGTAATTCCCATCCCCTGTGAGCCAGCCATTCCCACACTGTGGGGAGCATTTTCACCTGCCTGATGGGAAGATGGAGAACAGGAATGAGCTGTGGTTGATGAAGCAGTTCATCAAAACAGTTTTTCTTTCAGAGCAGTGCAAGCATGGGCTGTTGGCAGTGTGTGAGTTGTTCTGTGCACAGAACGTTGTTGATGTTGGGATCTGCACCCAGTGCTTGGTGCTGCTGCTTCTTCCTGGCTCAGCTTCAGCTGCTTTTTGTTGTTTGCTCTGCCACCATATGGCAGCTTTCTGGGGAGGATAAAGGATGGGAGATGCTTGGTGCCTTTTTACCTTCCACAGTGATAAATCTGGGTGAGGAGATGCAGAGATGCCACCCTGCCATCCCTTGGAAGCACCAGGCATAGAATCATCATCTTATCATGGAATGGTTGGGGTTGGAAGGACCTTAAAGTTCATCCCATTCCACCCCCTGCCATGGGTAGGGACACCTTCCACTAGCCCAGAATGCTCCAAGCCCCAATGTCCAGCCTGGCCTTGGACACTGCCAGGGATCCAGGGGCACCCACAGCTGCTCTGGGCACCCTGGGCCAGGGCCTCACTACCATTACAGCAAAGAATTTATTCCTTGTATCTTACCTAAACCTACTGTCCTTCAGCTTAAGGTAATTCCTCCTTGTTCTGGCCCTCCAGGCCTTGTCCCAAGTCCCTCTGCAGCTCTCCTGGAGCCCCTTTAGGCCCTGCCAGGGGCTCGGAGCTCTTCCTGGAGCCTTCTCTTGTGCAGGTGAGCAGCCCCAGCTCTCCCAGGCTGGCTCCAGAGCAGAGAGGCTCCAGGCCTGGCAGCATCTCCGTGGCCTCCTCTGGGCTGGCTCCAGCAGCTCCAGGTCCAGGGCTGGACACTGATGGGTGCCTGGGTCCCCATCTCATTCACAGCAGCTCCTTTCTTCCACCTGTGCTCAGTGCCAAAGTACACCTGCTCCTATTGCTGAGTGCTACAGCCCCCATCCTCCTTTCCTGGCTGAGATCTCCAGCAGTTTTAGTACTTGGGCGGGAATTATTTTTTTCCTCTTTAATCTGGATATTTCTGGAAACTAAAGGGGCTGAGGAGTCCTGAGAGGTCTAATTTTTTTGTGCAGCTGAGTTCAGGATCAGCAACATTAAAGTACAAGGAGATGAAAGGATTACCAGGTGTTGTAGGCAGTAGCTTAATAAGCATGTCTCTGTCATGGTGAAACGTGGAACATCTCATTTTGGGGTTGTGCAAGAGACCCAAGGTCTCTGGGAGCGCCCTGTTTGATGCTTTTCTGTATGAAGTCCTGCCTGGATCTGTGTCATGTTGGACTGAAAAGCTTGAGCAAAGGGGAACAGCACTTTTGTGCATCAGGTTGGAGATACCCAGCACACATATCTTCAGGGGATTCAAAGCTGTGGAAAGCCTTTTGTTCCTGACAGCCAACATCCATTACCCAACTGTTCACTGCTTCCTTTTGTCCTTGTGTTTTAAGTGAATTTTCATGGGTTTTGTGGTTTCTGGCTCTGCTCTGTATGCAGGAGTATTCCCTCAGAATGAAGAGCTGGCTTTTAAATATCACAAGGCATCCCTGGTTGTTTGCCATTAAGACGTGAGACTGAGTGAAAGTCTTGAAAATTGTCATTGACAATGCGGAATTGGAGGATGAAACCAACCCGAGGTTGTCAGACATGCTGAGGGAGCTGTCCTTGTGTGCTTGGGTCAGCTTTCCTAGTGCTGTTTGCACAGGCAGTGGTCCAGGGCCAGTGGTGTGTCAGTGGTTTTGACTGGAAGCTGGGATTCCTCCCTTCTGTTGGTAGCTGAGCATCAGTCCTCCTTTCTGAGGCACCTTGTGCAAAGCAGCATCACTGGCAATATTTTTTCCCCTCCTCTGTAAAGAAAAAAATAGTTTTTCTTTAGTTGATGGCTGTGTTGCTCATTTAGGGACGAGCCAGAAATAGCATAAGGCTGCCCATATGCCAACTTCAGCAGCGTAACCTGGCTCCTCAGACACTTCAGCAGCAGGGGCTCCGTGCTTCTCCGTGTCCTCTCCGCCTCAAGGGGTGTCAGGTTTTGAGTATTAGAAGTAACTCGAATTAAAAATGAGGTGAGAAATTGCTCTGATGGTGAGAACGTGGTCTAGTTTGGAATGAGGCTGCTTTTCCAAGGGCACGAAGATGCTTAGATCAGATGAAGCTGTGGGTTTCTCTGTGGTGCCTGTCACTGCTCAGAGCTGGCTAAAGGCTGTCTGTCCCAAGGCTGGCCTGGAAACAACTCAGGTACGGCTGGGTTGGTGCTTGTGGGCCATCACTGTGCACCAGGACCATGTGATGGTCAGCTCAAAGCCATTCCCAGAGGGATGACCTGTCACCTGGCAGTCTGCCATCCAAGTCCCTATACCATTTATCATCGAGGGGCTTTTAATTTGACTTAGAGCAGGGTGTGTAAATGTTTCACAGTAGCAGGAGTTACGCTTGGAAGAGTTACAAGCCATTAAAGGAGCTGCTGTTTCTTGTGTTCCTGTGTTCCTTGTGTGTGTCTCTTCAGCTCTACGAATATCCCATCGACCTCCAAGGGAATGAGCTTCCCTTCCTACGCAACCCGGACATCCTGGTGGGGCAGAATGACCTGACAGCCCTGAGCTACCTGCACGAGCCTGCGGTCCTGCACAACCTCAAGGTCAGGTTCCTCGAGTCCAACCACATCTACACCTACTGTGGTGAGTGTCCAGACCACACGTTCAGCTGCTGGAAGGTTGTGGGGCCACAGAGAAGCCCCTTGAGACCATAAACCAGAGGCTGCACTGTGAGGGAAATCTGGGGGCTGTGGGTTTGGGGTGGGAGGGAGGCACGAGTGTGTGTTAACAGGATGTAAAAACAGAGGTGGTATTTGAGGGCTGGTGCACTGTGAGCTTGCTGAGCTCATGGTCCACCTGCTCTTAGTGGGGACATCTTCTCAGATGGGTTTGAGGCTGACCTTGCACGTGCTTGGTAGCACTCACCTGGAAAAGGTAGGACCTAGCAAACCAGTGGAGAACAGTGGCATGCCAGAGAGAGTGATCCTACTGAGGAATGTCCAGAGCAGGTTTTCCTCCAGAAAAAATGCAATAAACCTCCCGGCACTGCTATTTTCTTACTTTTCTTCATGGCTTTGAGAATCATCTAACTCCTGAATTCAGAGCAGGAGGAGAGCAGGAGTGAACTTGGGTTTGTGATTTTTGGGGAGGATACCTTGCCAAAGCTATTCAGGACAGCAGTTACCTGTGGATGGACAGCAAAAAGCTGGAGCTTAAACAATTATGAAAAATGGAAAGAAGGCAAATCACAGAACCCCAGACTTGTCTGGGCTGAAAGGGGTTTTAAGGATCATCTCTTTCCACCCCCTACCATGGGCAGGGACTCCTTCTGCTAGCCCAGGTTGTTCCAGGTCCTGTCCAGCCTGGCCTTGGACACTGCCAGGGATCCAGGGACAGCCACAGCTGCTCTGGGCACCCTGGGCCAGGGCCTGCCCACCCTCAGCCACAGACAGCAATTCCTTCCCAAGATCCCATCTCTCCCTGCCCTCTGGCACTGGGAAGCCATTCCCTGTGTCCTGTTAAGGCTGCTATGTACAGCTGTGATCTAGTGTTGCAGTTTAGGGTTATTGAGAAAATCCTTGGCAGGAGAAAAGGACTTTTTAAAATGGTGCCCTGGAATTATGTAGCCTCTGTGGCTCTTAGTAATGTTAACTTTAAGTATTTAATGACGTGTAGTGTTGAACTACTGGCATAACATGCAGCCTTTTGCAGCTGCACATGTGCCTTCAGTCACCCTCAGGCCCATGGGTGCAACTTCTTGTGAAGGTTCATGATCATCTTGAGTGCAGCATTAATGGAGATACAGGGCTTTAGGTGTAGGTTTAGCTACAAAGCTCTGCCTGGGTGCAGCACACCTCGTGCTTTGGTTATGAAGTGGTTGAGAAGGGCAGGAAGGTGCTTGTCTGAAGTGAGGACAGCCCTTCAGCTTGGTTTGCATCGTGGTTTTGGTGAGTAAGGGAAAGCTGGCGGGTGACCTGAGCAGAACCGGGAAGCAAACAGACAGGAGCAGGGCTCAGGGGTGAAACAGCAGGTGAAATGTCCTGCAGGGGCAGGCGATGTGACAGTCACTGACCTTTGCCTTTCGTGGCGGCCTAAGTCGCACTCCTGGTGTGTGCTACAAGCTGAGAGTTGCTGTGCTCCTGTAATTGGAGCAGGCCTGAGGTCTGAACCGGCTGGGCTGGGAGCACAACACCCGGCCCCACAGCCAGGTGCTCCAGGAGCTCCTGGCAGGGACAGCTGAGAGCTGCCCGCCCTGAAACTCCTCCGAGGTGGGGCTTTCTCTGCCCCGGGGCGCAGAGCAGCTTCCTGTAGCGCACAGGGAGCAGCACGCGTGGCTTGGCCTCTCCTTAGCTCCCAGCTCCCTGCCTCCTCCGGCGTGCCCAGAGCTAGAGAGGAGACAGACATTAAAGCCTCAGAGCAGGCTCTGGCATTCCCTTCCCGTGATTTATGTATCTCAGTTTGATTTGGGTACGTTCTCCATTAGGAGATTTTACTTGCAACTCCAGCCAGGGGAAAACCCGGGATGTTTGTTTGGGTCTAGCAGAGCTTTGGTTGCACAGGAATTGCTTTTCTGAAGTGATGGCCGAGGCTGTGTTGATCTCTCGTTACGCCTCCTGCAAAGTCTGTCTTCACACAATGGAGATTATAATGTATTTTTGCTCTTCTCGCCAGCTTTGTGCATCTCCTCTGTAGCTGTACAGGGGCTTACTGCCTTCTCTCAAAGCAGAGGCCTTTGAAGGAGATGCTGAGATAAGAATTATGAGCCCTTCCCCATTCACTGCTCACCTTTTTTTGTTAACTTTCAATCATTGTATTTTAAAAACCTTATTGAAGCAACTAACACAAGCTCTGAAAACCCTGAAAATATCAACCCCCTGCTTGGTTTGTGATGTACCTGCCTGTCTGTCTGCCCTAAAGGTATCGTGCTGGTGGCCATCAACCCCTATGAGCAGCTGCCAATCTATGAGCAGGATGTCATCTACGCCTACAGCGGCCAGAACATGGGGGACATGGACCCCCACATCTTTGCTGTGGCCGAGGAAGCCTACAAGCAGATGGCCAGGTCAGTGGGGGCCCAGCCACGGGGGTTTGGGTCAAAAGTGGGCAAAGATGCCATTAAATATTCCAGATACACAATGCAAACAAAGTCGTGAAGGGAAGTGTGCTGGACTCAGGTATTTCTAATTAATTCTGCCTAGTGATTTCACCCCCGTAGTGCACCCAGACTGCTGGGCTGATGGGGATCCCTGTGGTCCTCTGGAACTCAGGGGTTTGGGGGGATCCCTCACTTGTTGCTGCTTGGATGAGTTTCTTGGAAGAAATTCAAACTTCTCTGCAAATGTCTTGTTTAATAGCTTGGAGGAAACCACATTTCAGATAATTTGGTGAGATAATCAAACTAAACCCAGAAGCTAATGTTAGTTGTTGTTTTATGGAGACACTGTGATTTTGAGTTAGGAGGTGACTGGCAGATACTTGGAGATATTTGTGGATCCCTCAAAGCACTGTCTTCACCAGATGGATATAGTGAGAGTTTTTTGTTATTTATTTCTGTGCTTGTTGTGTTACTGGGAACAGATGTAAGATTTTGTTCTTAATAAATATGATCCAAAAGAGAATTGGAGAGGAAATGTAAAATTGTTGTACCAGGGATCATTTTATTACAGTTGTCAGGACTCACACAGTGTGTTCATGTTTGCTTGTGGATTAGCTGAGATTTTTGTACAGCCCTGGCTTTCAATAGCAAGAGTAAGCACTGAACCATTTTCCAAGAGTTGCAAGCTGCTTTCTGCTATGTCTGGGTTTCAGTGGTGAGTTAGGCTGCATTTCTAATCAGAAATGAGCCAGAGTTCTATCCAGAAATGCATCTGGAACAGCACTGCCATGGCTGGATCCAAACAGAGTCCACCCTGCAGTTCACTCCTGCAAGGGCTTGTGCATTGGGCAAAACTGCTTTGAGAGGAGTTCAGGAGTTTGGGGACCTGCCTGTAGAAAGAGGAAGGCTTGGGATTTTGTCCCTGTGTGATTCCAGGCTGAGCAGCAAGCTGCATGGTTCTTTTCAGAAGATACCAGGGTATTGCTGACCAGAGTGGACAGGAGCTGTGGGTATTCCTGGGCAGCAACTCGCTTTTCTGCTGAAGCTTGTGCTAGGGAAGAGGCACTGTTCTCCCACATCCCTGAGCAATTTTGCAGGCAGTGGGCTAACAGACAGCTGTAACCAACAACGCTTGTCTCTGCTTTCATCCTTATCAGAATAAAGCTGCTTTTGACAGCAGCTCATAATTGATTACTGCTGTCTCTGGGTGGTTCAGACTGCTCTGTTTTCAAGGGGACAGGAAAATAACCACCTTCAGAGCTCTTAAGCAAGGTGCTCGCTGCTCAGTGCTCCTCTGGCGCTCTCTGTTTTGGGCTGTTATTATGGTAATTGCAGGCTTGGGTACAAAGGAGGGTTTCAGACGGGGCTGAGAGGAGATTGGGACATGGATTATAGGAATCTACCTGGTTATTTGAAATGTGCCTTAAAATGTAGCACACTGAGTTTTACATCTGAGAGCTCCTGGGTGGGTGTTGTGCTCTCTGCAGTTTGCTCCGCTCTTTTCCCCTCCGCAGTGGCCCAAGGAGAGTGGTGGAGCTGCTGGAGCAGGCTGTGTGGATGGCAGAGCCCCTAGGTGATGGATAAAAGGCATTGAACAGGACTTCTTTTTGCTCTTTTTTCAGCTGAAATGCTGACTCTGTGGGATGGCTCATGTCTGCAGCTCAGCTTTAGCCCGTTGGGGCGAGGCGGGATATGGCTCGTTAAACATAAACTGGTGTGAAAACATTCCTTGTTTTGCAGTTCAGCTTTTAAACAATTGGGTTATGTCTGGTGCATCCTTATAGATCAGGAATAAAACTAAAACCTGTCATCTCAGAAGGTCAAACTCTCAAGGCAAGTGAGAGCAGGAAAGCAGTCTGGCCAGTCTTCTGGGTTTTTGAATATTTTATCTCCACTAGCAGCCCAGGGCACTCAGGGAAATCCCAGTGGAGGGGATGGGATGGGAAGGGAAAAGGGCACAAAATCTAAGACTCCCTGTTAAATGAGAAAAATCAGAGGAAATGAGATTTTTATTTCTCTGAGCCTCTCGTGTGCCATGGCCACGTAGAGACAAGGTGCCAGGGCAGAGTGTAAGGCAGGTGTTAGTGACGTGATCCTCTGCTTCCTCACTGCCTCAAGCTCCGTGCCCAGGAGATGGGACTGGAGCCACCTTCACCAGTGACTCTGTGGGATCCTGTGTTTGCTTTTGTCCTGTTATCAGAAAATGCCAATTTAAAAAAAAAAAAAAAAAAAAAGAAGAAAAAAAAGCAGTGGGCGGGCTGTAGAAGGGGGCTGCAGAGGGGGTGTAACAACACCTGATCTCTTTTTTGAATAAAAAATGTTCATAAAGCACCTGAACACCTACAGTGGGTTCAGCATGTGTCAAAACTCCCGTTTAAATAGGAGCTTTTCACAAAGAGGGTGTTTTTGCAGCACTTGCATGTGAAACAGCTTAAAAAAAAAACCCAAACAAAAACAGCAAGTGATTAAAATTCATACGTAACATCCTCTAATTTTTACAGTGACCAGCTCTTTAGAAACTCCCCAGATACCCAGTGTGGGACTAAGCACACTCGATTCACTGAAACAGGGTTGTTTTAAACAAAGTGAACAGCATGGAGTGAATTTGCTCCAAGTGCTGCTGCTGGAGGTGGAGTGTTGGGATGGTGGAAGGATGGATCATTTAGTGGTAGTTAATGGCTGTGGGGTTGGAAGCAGCGAGTGCCTTGGGACATGGATTGCCTGCAGGGCAGTGCAGGCACCTCCTCTGGTCATGGTCCTGTCCTGGCGAGGAGCAGGTGGAGTTGGTGCCTTTTACCCTGCTGGGGGTGCAGAAGGTGTTGGCCCTCCTGGGAGCAGTCTGAAAGCTGTGCCATGGTCACACGGAGAGCCAGCACAGCCGCTGATGCCCTGACTGATTCCTGCTTTTCTCACAGAGGAACAAAAGGTCCCTTGTGTGCCCACATCCCAGCTCTAATTTCCGTGTGTGTCATCGCTCTGGGCAGGAGCCTGGAGTCTGGCAGAAATTCCCTCTTGAAAACCTGCATTTCTGCTGCAGGCAGCCTGACCTGAGCAGCACATGTTTCACACTGCTCTGTGCTGGCCCTGCCGAGGTGACACCTCCAGTGCTGGAAACAGCTCTGGGCCCTGCAGGACAAGATGAACCTGGAGGGGCTGGAGCATGTCCAGGGCAGGGAACGGAGCTGGGAAGGGGCTGGAGCCCCAGGAGAGGCTGAGGGAGGTGGGAAAGGAGCTCAGCCTGGAGCAAAGGAGGCTCAGGGGGGACCCTGTGGCTCTGCACAAGTCCCTGACAGGAGGGGGCAGCCGGGGGGGGTCAGGCTCTGCTGGCAGGGAACAGGGACAGGAGGAGAGGGAACAGCCTCAGGCTGGGCCAGGGGAGGCTCAGGGCGGATGTGAGGAGGAATTTCTCCATGGAAAAGGAGGTCAGGCCTTGGCAGGGGCTGCCCAGGGAGGTGTTGGAGTGCCCATCCCTGGATGTGGCACTCAGACCTCTGGGCTGCGGACATAGTGGGGATTTGGCACAGGTTGGACACGATGGTCTGGGAGGGCTTTTCCAACTTTAGAGAGTCCATGAGTCATGCTCTGACCCCTGTCCCTCTCTATGAATGTGACTCACTAGTTGTTGCCAGCTCCATGGAAGAAGTTTGGATGGTGACAGTGCAACACCAGCTTCTCCCTCCCAGCCTTTGGGAGCTTTAGGTATATTTTTAGTTAGATATTCCCCTTCTTGTCTGCCTCTCCATTTTAATTCTTCCCAGCTCAACTTGTCAGTGTGGTCACCATGTTTTCATGTGATGCTGGGCTGAGTCTATTAGAAAAATCACTGCAGTGGATATATTTGTGTGACTTTTCTGTCTTTGGCCCCTGTCTCTTCCTTTTGTACCAGGTGGGTTCATTCTGGGCACAGGCCAGGAGCTGCTCATCCAAGTGAAGTTACTTTATGCTTTTGGGTTTGATCGGTTTCCTTTTCATGTTTTTTTTTTACTGTTTTGGTTTTGTTGTTGTTGTTTTGTGGGTTTTTATTTATTTATTTAAACAAAAATAATGCATTTACTTAATAACATACAGAATTGAAGAGCGCTAGGTGAGAGAGGCATGTGCTGTGGGCAGTGGAGCAGAAGAATGGGCTGCAAAGGCTGTCAAACATGTCTCAAAAACAGGGAGCAGGCAGCAGAGGTGATCTTTGCTCAAACTATAAATCAAATATTGAAGGTATTGTCAACCCCTTCCGTGTGTTTTCCATTTAGCAGCTCTGGGTCTCTCTGTGTTAGGAACATCATCTCCCTTGCGTGGGCCCCTGAGCTGGTGTGGCACGGCAGAGCCCACGTCAGGTAATGAACACAAAGGAAATTCAGTGTCCAGGTCTTACCATGGCAAAGATCTCAGGCAATAAAGGACCTGTGAAAGCCTCCTGAGAAGTGCACGGAGTGGGTCAAGTGCCATGGGCTTTATTCCCTGGTGCATCCATCAGGCCGATGCTTTCACAGATGCATCCCTGCCAAGCTGTTCTGTGTGGCCAGGCAAAAATAACCTGGGTCTGTTTTACATGCAACTGATAAATCCAAATTGTTCTGCCAGGAGCATGGAAGGGCTCTGCAGACCTTACCTGACCCTTGCAATGTCAGTGGGAAGGCAATTGTCCTGGTGACCTGTTGGTTAGGCTGGAGTTTCCTCCTTACCAGCACGAGGATCTGCTCACAGTGTTGTGGATAGTTCTTGCAGAATGGACGAAATAAATGCATGAGTGATTTGATGGATGAGTTCAGCTTTTGCATATCTTGTCTGAACTGCAGCTCAGGAGCTACTACTGGTGTCTGCAGCTCAAACCAAGCTCGGCATCTGTTGTGTAATTACTGAATTATAAGTTGTATGGAAATAGGGTGTCTCCTCCCTTCAGCCCCGCTCCCCACACGCTGCTTCTCTCACCAAGTGCCCAAACACTTGGGCTGCAGACAGGTAACTCTGCTTAGCAGTGGCTTCCCATTTTTATTGGAAGTTGGCACACTCAGGCTTTGCACTGCACTGGCAAAGTCCCTGCTCCCTGCAGCCACGGGGGAAATGTCTGTGTCCTGCAGGGAGACAGGTGCCACTGGGGCTGCCTGAGGTGACCACTGGTCTCCTTTCTGCTGCAGGGGGCAACGCTGGAGCTGGAAAAGAGCAGAAATTGCAGTGACAACCCTGCACATGAGCAAATAGACTCAGGGAGCAGCATGGGCACGGTGGGGGATGTCCTTTCATAGCTCTTCAGATTTCAAGCTTTTACAGGAGGATTTAAAGCCGTACAAAGAGAGAGCGGATAGGAGTTAAAAGAGAGATTAACCCCCGGCAGAGATGCAAGAGGAATCAGACTGGCACAGTAAATAAGGCTGAATCCTGCCTTATATTAAAGGCAGGCAAGGGTTTAGTCTCCAGGGGAATGAGGCTGGATGGGGAGCTTGCAGGGAGCTGTGGGGCTGAGCTGTGCTGCAGCTCACCAGGGCTGTGCAGCAGGGATCATCCCAAAAATAAAGATCTGGTCTAAAACGGGGACCACAGGAAAAAGAACTCAAGTGCCTTGAATTTAGGAAGGAGCAAAACTGAGGGGGTCCTCTTCTGCTTAAAGTTAAAAGTGGGATAGGGATGATGAGAGCAGATTTTGCAAGAGCTGCCCCATAAACGTGTTGGTGCTGGTGTAAGACCTCAGGGATTGCTTTTCTTCTTCAGACATGATACACAGGAAAAATATAAACTGGGAGACACCCCAGGAAATGTTTCCTGAGGACTGGAGGAGAGACCCTCTGGTCTTACTTGCTGTGGGAGAGGACAGAGATGCTCTGAGTATAAGTGGCCAACTAATGAACTTCTTTAAATGTAATTTTTTTTAATTTTTGGCAATTTAGAATAAGGACTGTGCTATTTGCTAGCAGATTTAATAATAAATGAAACATCTCTTATAGAAAAATCATAAATACTCATAAATGGGACAGAACTGGCATGGGAAAGCTTGAGGCAGAGAAGGGCCAGTGCCTGACTGAGAGTAATGAGTGTGTGTGTGTGAAATATCACTGACTGGGAAGGAGGGATAATAACCTACATCAAACATGTAAGCACTGCTGCGATGCAGGAGAACTGTTGGAGCTCTGAGGGGAGAAAGCTGTAACACCAAGTACCATCAAATATTCAAAACAGTATTTATCAGCAGTGTAATTACATCAGAGCCCAGAGACTTGTGATTGGCCTTGCTCACCTCACAGGCACTGCTTGCCACCCCACATCCTCTGTGAGCTTCTGGAGGTCTCGGGATGGAGAACCCAGAGCGTGGTTTCTGAGAATCCCTTTCTGGGGTTTTCCTAATTTTCATCAACTGTAATTAGTCAGATGGGGGTGTGGGAGTTTTCCAAGCAGTGGTGGCTTAGGATGGTGGAGGTGATGATGTCTGTCAGAAGGACCTTCTTTCTGGGACTGGCACATGGTGGAAGAACAAGTGACTTGTCCTCCTGGTGCTCCAAAGCTGATCTGTTGGGGCAGCATCCCATGACTCCTTCCTGTCTGTGATGCTTTTTTGGGAGGACACAGTCCCAAGCCTCCTCCCTCTGCAGTGCTCCAGCAGCTTGCAGGTGGCCTGGGCCGGAGCCAGGGATACTCTGTGGTGTGATCCCAGCACAGAAAAGAGCACCAGGGTGCCAGAGAGCCAAGGAAACTGGCCGGGTGCGTGATTTGCTCTTGTTGGGAACAACACACAAAAGAATTGCTGACCTCGTTTCCCGTGAGGCCGAGGAGCTTGTGTTCCTCCCCAACGGGGTGTGCCAAGCATCAGTCCTGTGAGAAGGTCATCCTGCCTGCCTGCCTGCCCACGGGATCGGGGGAAAGGCTGGAGACAGCTCGGCGTTCCCCACAAACTCGGGGCTGTGCAGGTTTTCTGTGCTGTAGGAGGGGCGTTTCCAGCCGGCTGCACAAAGCGTCTGGGGCAGAAGGAGCACTGAGGGGCCTGCAGTGCCACATGAACGCGCTCTGAACCTCTGCAGAGACCGTGATCTGCTCCGTGGGGCTTGGCATGAGGAAGGTGGATTGATGTGTGTTAAATAGTGAGGCACAGAGGGAGCAGGCCTGCCCCACCGAGCTGGCAATGACCATCATGCAGGAGAAGGCTAATGCTGCACCTTCCTGCTCTCCTGGCAGCGTGCTCCATGCCCATCCTTACCTGCTCCACACCAAGCTGCTGGTTTCAGGCTTTTTCCTCAGCAACTGAGACATTCAAGGCTGTGTTTTCTCTCTGGCTCCTTGCTGAAACCCAGGGGTGTGTGAGCAAATGGGCTCCAGAGCTGTGCAGGGTGGAGCCCGGAGAAAGCATCGCGCTCGATGCATCTCAGAATCACAGAATATGCTGAGCTGGAAGGGACCCATCAGGATCATCCAATTCAACTCAAGTCCACCTCTTTGGAACCCAACTCCTTCTTTGTGACCAGAATGCATTCTGAAGCTTTGATGTGGGTGTAGATTGTTGATGAAAAGAGTATTATTTTCCCCCACTGGTATGTGGCACTGTATCCCTAAAAAAATGATCCCTAAAAAAAGGGAAGTTTTCTATGTTAACTATAGTTTTCTGTGTAAAAAAAAGAAGGACCAAAAAAAGGTTGTATAGGGTGATCCATACCATTTATGAAAGATGCAGTGTGAAAAATGACCCAAACGAATGTGTAGCATGTGAAAATTTGTCCTTAGAGTGCTGCTGGCCTC
Organism: Erpornis zantholeuca; assembly: GCA_013400515.1. Classification (NCBI taxonomy): domain Eukaryota; kingdom Metazoa; phylum Chordata; class Aves; order Passeriformes; family Timaliidae; genus Erpornis; species Erpornis zantholeuca. The sequence continues at coordinate 76,546 of VZTN01028703.1, forward strand.
AGAAGCCACAGCACAAAATGTGCGTTTGCAGCTGATAGCTGAAAATGCAGACGGAAAACAAGTCCTTAAACGCTCTTGTTCAACTGGATGCAAAGTATCTTCCTGGGTTTCTCTGAGGGAAAAGTGTAACTGCCCCTAAGTTGTGGTTTTCTATTTGCCTTGGCTGACAATGCCAGGGATTCTAAAATCCTAATTTAGAGCCAACAAATAAAAGAGGCTGCTGCCACTCTCAGCAGTGATGCTGCTCCAAATTCCAGTTATCCTGCTGAAATGGGAACAACTCCTGGCTTGGGAGACCATTTCAGAGATGGCTTTTCTCAGTGTTACAGTGCTGCAGCACTCTGATTTTCACCTCCAGAGCACAAATTCTGTTTATTCGTTTCAAAGAGAGTTGGACTATCTCAGTTTTTGGTCACTGTCATTAGCACTTGAGGGATGCAAAACAGTGGTAATTATATTATTGCGTTTTTAAATATTCTAACAACACAGTGCAGTAGCTATGCTCATTCTAAGCCTTTGCAGGACTGTCAATAGAGAAATGCATGGGGGCTTTTGTGGGTGTTCTCGTGGTCAGACTCAATTCAGACAGCAGTACTTAAAGGATTTTTAATCTTCAGATTGCTTTATGAATGCTAATCCTCCAAGCAACCTGAAAGAAGTAGGTTAAATATGATTTCCATGGTGGAGAGACTTATTGACTCATTCCATGACCCAGAGAATTAGTGTCAGACGTGGGATTAAAGCTTGAGTGACCCCTGACAATTATTCACATGGTCTCGTTCTGCCTTCATTTATTCCAGATCCTTTTCCTTCTTGGAGAAGCTGTGTTTTTAGTGCAACTGGTTTTGCTCCTGCTGCAGAGACCAGGATGAAGTTGTGCAGTTAAGCTGCTTGTGCCAGTGGTGGTTTTCTGAAGGGATGACTGTGAAGACAAATCCTAGATGTTCCAGGTCCCTTCTCGTGGGTTTAGATCATTGCTTCAAAAAAAGCTGACTTTGGAAAAATTCTGGCTGGTGATATATGTCTGGAGAACATTTGGGGTATATTTGTCTTGAAATGTTTTCAAGCAGTGCTGGTGAAGGCTGAGGGTATTGGTAAATATTTGCACTGAGGTGTCCCCTGTCTCTTCTGTCTCAGGCAGAGTGGTGGTGAGAGCCATCCCTGAGTTCAAACCCTTTTTTATTGCTGTGGCTCCACTATCCCCCTTTCTGAAATGAGGATTTTCCAGGGGTGTTCTGCCCTGGCTTAATTAGATAAAGCGATGGGAACTGCATATGGAAACACAGAGTGGTGCCACACCTCTGACTGCTCTGATGTGTCCATCTGGGCAGCTTGGGGTGTGGATGCTTCTCCAGACCTTTCCCAGGCTGCTTGGAGGCTCCTCTGAGGGCAGCAGTTTTCTCTGCATTGCTGCAGGCGAAGGACTGACTGCTTAAACAGGCAGGGAAATACATTCCCTTGATGTAAAGGCTGGTAATTAGCAGCCAGTGCTAATCAGTAAAGGAATCTGAAGTGCCCTTTCTCTTCATAGACAACTGACTTTTATTTTGCCTTGGGCAGCACCTTTATATGTTGCCTTTTAAAATTGTGTCTGTTAGACTATTAGAGCAGATACAAGGAAGGAATTTTTACAGGTTGCCCAGAGCAGCTGTGGCTGCCTCTTCCTTGGCAGTGTCCAAGGCTGAGATGGATGGGGCTTGGAGCAACCTGTGATAGTGGAAGGTGTCCCTGTTCATGGCCTCTACTAGAAGGCCTGTGAAGATCCTTCCCAACCCTTGCAATTCCATGATTCCATGACATTTTTCATGTGTTGCAAAAGCACCAGTGACTCATGTCTTAGTTTTGCTGGGCTGGACACCTCACTCACCTCTTACGGTGTGTGGTCTTGAGGGTATTGCTCCTAAGGTGGCAAATACCTGCAAAAAGGTGTGTTACCCACCTCCAGCAGCACCTCTGGAGGTGTTGTCGCCTCTTGCATTGAAGAAACAGTTCTGGATTTTGTTCTGGTTGGACTTCTGCTCTTTGATAATTTTGTTTTCCTCACTGGTGGGTGGGGGCAGTAGCCCAGATTGTGGTGTTGGTTTTCCAGCCTGAGCATCATGTGAGCTGTGTGTCATGGGCACAGGAGTCCTGATGCACTCTGTGGCAGCATAACGAGCCGTGGTGGCAGCCCTGAGGTGCACAGGAGCCCCCCCAGCCCCAGGAGGAGATGGGACAGCACTGCCATACTGCTGCAGAGACAGTATTCACCCATAAACACTTCTTTTTAGCCAGTTTTTTTCTCATAATAATTTTCTTCTGTGCTGGCCCTGCCAAAATGGAATGTATTTTAAGCAGTGCTGTTGCACACTGTGCCTGCATAGTGGCCAAACATTTCAGTGTCTTTTATTCCACTCTGAACACAAATACCTCCTGCCTGGCTTTAACCATTTCTGCCACCTGGGCATCCTGTTTGCTGCCAGCTGCTCCGTGGAGTTCATTGATCTTCCCCCGCTGGCACCAGCAGTTGGTTAACTTGTACACTGAAGAAAGGAAAGGCTCTGCAGCTTTTATTCCTGTGGGCTTTTATTCCTGAGGTTGGAAAATAAATGTCTGAACATGCATTATCCACCAAAAAAAAAAAACAGAAGAGACATATTACTGCAAATACAGGAGGTTGAGGGGCCTTCTAAGAGCAGTTTTCTTTTCATTTTATGTTATTAATATAATCCTGAAGTTTTTTGTGCTGTGGAAAGCCCACTTGGCCCATTTCATATTGCAGCACGTCAGCCATTAGGGCAATTTCTTGAGAAACTCTGGAAAAATGGGACCTGGCAGAGTGGCTGCAATAGCAGTAAATTGTGTTGGCCATGGTTTTCTCTCTAGGCTCAGTGTCTTTTGGCAAATGTCTGTTTTAAAAAAACACAAGCCAGAGTAAAGCACTCAGAATGCCACTTAAAGGCATTTTTTCTGATGGGATCTGAAGCCCAGGGGAGCTGTGGGTCTGGGTTGGTCCTTGGCTGATTTCATGTGTGGGCTGGTCTCTGCCTTCTCCAGCCTGGCCCACCCCAATAGCTGATAAGGAGAAGTTATGGAAGAGATCAAAATTGGTAACAGGAAGTCATAATCATGCATCTTAAGTAGAAAACAAAGTAGTTACCAAATGCTACCTTGCAGCAGTGCTGTCTGGATGCTGAGTAATGCATCTTTTGGGATTTTGGCTTCGTTTAGCTGGAGACTCACTCCCAGACTGGTGGAGCTTTTATCTGCTGGCTATAAGAGAAAAGTGGCAGGGAAACATTACCTGAAATGTGCCGCTTGGGCCACACCTGTCATGCAGAGAAGGGTAGGAAACAATAATTCTGGAGTAACTTTTAGGCCAGTGTAGCTCTCAGCCATGCCAGCTTTGCATTTGCAGAGCTCCTTTTGCAGGGATTTTGGTTGCCCCCTCTCCCTTCTGCTTCTCCCTCACCTCTGACCATGGGCAGTCTGTTCATCCACAGTTGCAGTCCATGCCAAAGCCTCTGTCTGCCCCTTCCTTGGAAGCTGATGGGAGTTTTGTCTGTTGGATCCTGCTGATGGCCAGTGTGGGATTTCACTGATGGAGCTCAGCAGGAGGTTGTCACTGAGCCATGGGTCCATTAAGGCTGGAAAAGGCCTCTGAGACCAAGTCCAGCTGTCACCCAGCACCACCACCATGTTCACCATAACCATGTCCTCAAGTGCCACACTTTGAACACTTCCAGGCATGGGGACCCCATCACTTCCAGCAGCTTGTGCTGGGGCTTGACAGTCCTTTCCATGCAGAAATTTTCCCAAATATCCAATCTAAGCCTCCCCTGGCACAGTCTGAGGCCACTTCCTCTTGCCCTTTCACTTATTACCTGGAAGGAGAGATGGACAACCCACCTCATTGGATATGATCAAAGCAGAGGAGAAGCTTCAATCAGAGTTCAGCCAGAGGTAAAACATGACATCCATCAGCTGTCCCAGGAACTGCTGCTCTGGGTTCATCCAGCTCCCTTCTGGGGTTGGTGCTGGGTTTCCCTTTCCCTCTGTGGAGCTGTTTTTCCTCTGCTGGGTGCCCTGCTGGTGGCTCGTGCTGCCAGGGGAGGCTTGTTGCACACCTGTGGGAGTCCAAAGGTGTGAGACTGGCACACTGGCAGCCCTGTGGCTGGATCCTGCCAGCTGGCTGTGGGAGAGCCTCGCTGGCTTTGCCTGCTGAGGGCATGACGCTGTGCCTTAGCAGGACCAGGCTGTCCCCACCCGGGATGAGTCACCAGGAACACAGGCTCTGGGAGGTTGGCTGCCTGGCCGAGGTGTGCTCCACTCACAGCCCGTGTTTCTGCATTGCTGCCTGATTGCTGGGGTGGCTGGAGGCTCCTCTTGGCTTCTCTCTTCCAGGAGAACCAGCTGGCTAGGGGGTGGATTAAAATACACTTTGTGAATTGGTGTCTGAAAAATAGAGAGAGCTGGGAATTTTCTTGCCAGTCCTCTGCTGCTGAAAGTGCCTCGAAGTTTGCACCAAGGTGTTACAGGTGGCTTGGCTGAGGTTTTTTCCTCAAAGCAATTACTTTGAGCCTAGAAAGAATTAAGATGTTCGTGCCTGACAGTGGAGGGAAGTAATGGGGTGGTGTGTTTTTGTTGGAAGTGTAAAATTGATATATGGCAAATATTTAGCCTCTGTCCTCATCTCCCACTGGTATAAACTTGAACTGAGTATCTTAAATTGAAATGTGTTTTGATGGTGTTTCCTGATGTCAAGAGAAAAATGCAAGGTATAAATTTATTGTTGTGCTTGTGTATGGGATTTTTTGTGCCTGCTTTCAGCTGTGATTCATGAAAGCCAGGGCAGACTCTGGGAAGCTTAAGTTGATCTTACTTAAAAACACACTCAATTACGTCCTTACAGCTTACCCAAGAGCTCGGGTATTTTGGGAGCTTATAGCAAATCCTGCAGTGAAAACTCTGCCCTGCCCAAAGTCTGCAGACAAATTGCAGAGGTGCTGGGTTAGCTGTGTGCTGATGATGCCCTGGGGAGTGAATCCCACTGCAGCACGGGCACTTGGTCCTGGAGCCAGCAAATCTTTTCCTGGAGCGGTGTAGTTCTGCAAATGAGCTCCTCCTGCTGCCTTGGCCCTTTCTTTGCCTTGCAGCTCAAGCATGTTTAACAGATTAATTATTGGGATGTATCTGGTGGGTATCATGCTGGGAAGGACTGGACATTTCATGGTGGCTTGTGCAAGGGGTTTTGTGTGAATGATTAATTTTGCAAGTCGAAGAAGGCATTTGGCTGAGTGCTCTGTGCAAGGCTCAAGAGCTGTGCAAGATGGTGCACCCTCAGCTTCTCTGTGCAAAGTCCTGTGTCCTGGAGGTATCTGGTGAAGGAGCTCTACACTTCAGATCAGTGACTTCACAATGTCAGAGGACTTGGGATGAGTAGCTGGTGTGAGTCTGATGTCAGAGACATGCTTTGTATTGTTGTTGTCAAAGTTTTAACCAAATGTTGGGAATTTTTTTAAAATACTGATATTCATATAATTGCATAGAGAATCAAGTGACTTCTTCTGCGTCCTAATTTCAAGGTGTTTGATTTTACAACTTCAGTATTTTTAACATGTTTTGAGTGTAGAAGAAGCAAGTTTCACGAGTTGACTGTGTTGTAATGATTAAAATCTCAAATGCTTGAGTGAAGGATGGGGCAGAGGGTGGGAATTAAATATACAGTATTAGGAGCTGATACTCAGCCAATGCCTGTTAAAAGTTCCCCAGACAAATGTCCAGTAGCTGAGGCTGGGTGTTGTGATGTGTAAGAAATGGGCTACCCGGAGTCTCAGGGTGAAGGAGGCAGCAGTGCTTCATGGAGGGCCTCAGCTCCCACTGTCTCTGCAGGCCTCTGGAGATGTTCTGCAGGTGTTCAGTGTCCTCTGTGGTTTCTCTGGGAAGTGTCACAGTTGTGTGTTATTCACTGTTGCTTTCGAAGTCCAGAAGAAATTCAGTGTCCGTACTGTCAGTGGCGACAGGGTGAGCGACCAGTGACACGGGAAGAGGGTGCAAAGAGCTGACAAGAAAATGGATTGACTTGGAAAGGTTTAACTTCTATTAACATTGCTGCTCTGGCTCCCCAGGGATGAGAAGAACCAGTCCATCATCGTGAGTGGGGAGTCGGGGGCAGGCAAGACAGTCTCTGCCAAATATGCCATGCGCTTCTTCGCCACCGTCGGGGGCTCCGCCAGTGAGACCAACATTGAAGCCAAAGTCCTGGCCTCCAGCCCCATTATGGAGGTAAAAGCTGCACCCTTTCCCTCGTCCTGCTTGCACTGGTCACTGTGTCTCTCCACAAGTCACAAGTACAGTGAGAACCCCTGGGGGTTTGCAAGACAGGTCTGATTTACAGCATCACAGTATCCTGGAGCTGGACTGAAATGCAGAAATGCACTGATAGCCTCCCTTTAGGTCACTCCAATTGCACTTGCATTTGATGGTCTTAAAGCTGAGAGTAAGTATCCCCAGCACAGCTCCAGGAGCTGGGCTTTGATGGGGCTCCAGAGTGGAAAGCCCAGGCAGTGCAGCTGGTACCGTTAATGTTTTATCATCTTCTTCCTCCTTGTCACTGCATGGTGCCCCCGAATCTCCTTCTCTTCTAAAACACGGAATAGAAAAGAAAGGGATTAAACTATCTGAGATGTTTCAACACATTTTTATTTTTGTTAGTTTTCTGTTGCTATCAGTCACATATTGGCCTCTTCCACCAGGCAGCAGCAACAGGATGAAAGGACATAGTCTCGAGCTGTGCCAGGGGAGGGCCAGGCTGGACCTTAGAAGGAATTTCCCCATGGAAGGGGCATTCGGGCATTGGAAGGGGATGCCCAGGGAGGTGTTGGAGTCCCCATTCCTGGAGGTGTCCAAGGAAGGCCTGGATGTGGCACTCAGAGCTCTGGGCTGGTGAATCGGGCCCAGGTTGGAGTCAATCTTCTTGGAGAGATTTTCCAACCTAATTGATCTGTGATAGGGGAATAATGAGTCCCATTATCAGGAAATCCTGCTTTGAAGGAAAGGAATTCTTCTTTTAAATACAAAAGAAGGGAAAAAAGCAGCTTTGTTTCCTTTCACTGAGGCCAGATGCTGAAAATAGAGTGCCCAAATCCCATTTTCCAAACAGATTTTGAAGTGCTTTCAGTTGATTTGGGCTTTTCCAAAGTCCACGTAGCAATTCAGACTTCCTTTCCAAGGCAGGAGCCAGCAGTGCTGCTTCAGTGGAGTGTGGTGCTATCCTGTGCTTAACCCTAGGCTTGGCTCAGCCTTTAGGGAGGCTTCCCATCACAGTGCCTCGTGCCAAATTGTCTGATAGACACAGAGATGGTGGCTGATCTGGGGTGAGACCCAGCCTGACAGGCAGCACGTGTGGTCTGACACCCTGCTGCCTGATGGGGGTGAGTTGGAGTGTCCAAACCACTGATGGTGCAGGTGAGCAGTAAGAAAAGCCACCTAGGTGTGTGTCTAATGGGGAAAACTCACTGATTTTCTGCTGGTGAACGTGGTAGTTTACTCCTTTCCTCACCCATCTCCTCTGCCTCTCTGAAATGTAGCTGCAATACCAGGGGGCACTTAAAACCATCCAAGAAAAAAATTAATAGTGCACACCATTCTTCTATATGACCCCAGAATTTTATTGCTCTAATTTTCCTGCCTGTGTTCAGTTCTGGCTGTAATTTCTAAGTGCTGAGGCCAGGCAACCTGCCTGTCTTTATTGGAAATTGATGAGAACATTGCCTATGCAGAAAAAAAAATCGTAAAAGAAAACTGCCTGGTTTGCAGAAAAACCCTGAGTTAAATGGGCTTGTGGGGGAAGGAGATCCAGGAAAGCTGCTGGTGTTGACTCTGAACAAAGGTGGGGACATCCTATAAGGTGGCAGAGGAATGTTGAGGCTGCTGGCATGTAGATGATTTAATTACTGTACAAATACTCTTTGCTGTTTATGTGCACTTTCCTTCCACAGAAACCCTGGAGACACCCCATTTTCAGTGACGAGTCCTCCCCAAAGTCACATTGTTGCTCTGCCTTCTGCATCTAGCAAGGGGTTTTCCTCAAATCCTTCTGTTTATAGAACACTGATTGCAAACTGCAGTGCTTTAAAAAAATCAAAAATTCCATTAAAATTTAATGTTTAATTTTGTTTGTTTAATGCAGGCCATTGGAAATGCTAAAACTACAAGGAATGACAACAGCAGCCGCTTTGGGAAATACATTCAGATTGGCTTTGATAAAAGATACCACATCATTGGTGCCAACATGAGGACGTATCTGCTGGAAAAATCTCGGGTTGTGTTTCAGGTGAGGAGTTGTGGAGCTTTTCCATTTTTTCTTTTGGGTGCTGTATTCCAGGAATTCAATAGTCTGGGTCTTTTCTATGGATTAAAAAAAAAAAAAAAACAAAACCAAAAAAAACCTCTTTACAAGTAGGACCACAGAATCATTGAGGTTGGAAGTGACCTTTAAGGCCATAGAGTCCAGCTGTCCCCCAGCACTGCCAAACCTATCTCAGAATCATCATCATGGAATGGTTTGGGTGGGAAGGGATCTTAAAGATCATCTCATCCCACCCCCCTGCCATGGGCAGGGACACCTCCCACTACCCCAGGCTGCTCCGAGCTCTGTCCAGCCTGGCCTTGGACACTGCCAGGGATCCAGGGACAGCCACAGTTGCTCTGGGCACCCTGGGCCAGGGCCTCCCCACCCTCACAGCCATGATTTTTTTCCTGATACCTAACCTAAACCTGCCCTCTGTCAATGGGAAGCCATTCTCCTTTTCCCATCCCTCCATGCTCTTGTAGAGAGTCCCTTTCTGTCTTCCCCGTGATCACATCCCCAAGTGCCACATCCACACACCTTTTAAGCCCCTCCAGGAGTGAAGACTCCAGCACTGCCCTGGACAGCTGTGCCAGGGCTGGGCAACACTTTCCATGAAGGAGTTATTCCTAATAGCCAACCTAAACCTCCCTTGGCACACCTTGAGGCTGTTTCCTCTTGTCCTGTTGCTGTCCTGGCGGACACAGCTTCCAGATGTGTCTTTCAGACTCAGTCTTGGAGTTCTTTATGGTTCCAACCTGATGACCATTGTCCTGAACGAAGGTGTACCTGGGAGACCTGTCAGATAAAGAGCCAGGGAGAACAAATTGTGAACAGTGTTCTGTTTCGAAGATGAAGAATGGACAGGAGAAGGGCTAAGAAGGCTGATGTCTCTGCCACAGCACATCCCTTGTGATTCTTGTGCAGGCTCAGGAGAGGCTTTCTTGGTTTGTGCTTGGGATGTAGCTCAGAAGCATCTGCAAAACTTTTCTCCTTATGCAAAAAAAAGTGCCCCAACTACAAAAATCCTAAAAAATTGACAACTTTGAGAAGCCATGAAGAGTAAACCCCCTTTTTATATTACTGTGGGTTTGCAACACAATGCTTGCTGCATTATTTATTCCAGAGAGGGATAAGAGGTGGAAGGTAATAGAGAACTATTTCCTTTCTTTGCCAGATGGGCAGTGTGTGTTGGTCAGGCTTGACACCTTCTTTCTCCCAGGTGGCAAGGAGAAATCCTTGTGTTGGTGTCACTGCTGGGGTCTTGGTGATGGGAGGCAGGGGACTGGACCAGGGTGGCCCTGGGCTCAGGGGGCACCAGGCTGAGGGTGGGAGCACTGCTGTGACCTCTCTGTGCCTCTGATAACTCGGCGTTTCCCCACAGGCAGAGGACGAGCGCAACTACCACATCTTCTATCAGCTCTCTGCCTCCTCAAGCCTTCCAGAATTCAAAGACCTTGGACTCTGTAAGTGCTGGCACATCCCTGTGCTCTAGCTGCTGTTGCCTGGGTCTGAGGGCAGCTGGAGAGCACGGTGGGGTTAGAAATGCAGGTCCCTGGTGAGGCCCCGTGTGCCTGTGCAGTGGGAGGAGGGGAGGAAGATGAGCTCTTGGGTGGAGCACAGGTTTGCTCACCCCATCACCAGGGTTGTGGCACCTTGGGTGAGGGTGGGGAGGCCCTGGCACTGGTTTCCCAGAGCAGCTGTGGCTGCCTTGCACCTGGGACTGTCCACAGCCAGGTTGGACAGGGCTTGGAGCAACCTGAGATGGTGGAAGGTGTCCCTTTAAGGTCATTTTCAACCCAAACCATTTTGGGATTCCAGGATTTTGTAAAAATTGGCAGCAGAGCTGCAGTGAAACTACAGCTGGTGCAGGGAGATCATGTGTTAATATTGTATGAAGCTTGCATAAGGTGTGTATTTTAAATCCAATGTGAGCGTGGGCTGATGTGGCCAGTGTCTTGGTTGGAGAGGTTGTGTCCTTTGAATTCATTAGGTTTATTTTTATTTTTTAATGGCTAACTCCTGGAATGGGTTGGGTTTTTTTCTCCAGGATTTGCAGCAAAACCCGTGTAGAAGACCTGATTCAGTGGGTTTGCACTTGCAGCAGGGTGTGCAGAGATGTATTTCAATTATTCTTTTATCTTGAGTATTTGCTGTTGCTTAGAGAGAAAAGCAAGGCTTAAACCAGGCTTTTTACCTATGTTAAGTAGTGAGCGAGGTAGGTTCTGATCCCACCTTTCAGAGGGTTTCCATCCAGGCTACAGAGGAATGGCAGACGAAGAGAGGGGATTTTGGTTTCTAGGTGATTCTGAGTTTCTTAATGGCCTTTTGGGTCACTGTAGGCACATTGCCTACACAGAGCACATCACTTCGACCACTTAAGAGTTTCACCCATGGTTATGTGCTTCATTTTTAAAAAGGCACCCTGGGTAACAATGATCTCTGCTGGCATCTCAGACACAAACTATTTCAGCGCAGTCTGGGAGATGAGTTGACAAGCGAGAGCTCCAGCTGTGAAACCACTGCTCTCTCCTTGGGAACAGGTGGATCAGGGGTAATACCAGTCTTACTCATCACAGCTCTCTGAAAGCATCATCTGTGTTTGTGGTAGGAGTGGAGGCTGAGAGGTCTTTGCTGTCCTGTGCATCACCCAGGACATGTTTGTGCTGTTGTGACTGTGGCTCTCAGCTTCAGCATCTCAGGGATGAATGTGTAATGGCCACAGCTGGCAGTGCAGGAGGAGTGGGTGCCAGGGCCATTAGCCTGCAAGGAAGGCTTCTTGGATCATTTCTAACCAAAATCTGGTGTCAGTGCATGTCAGTCTCCAGCTGCTCTCTGTGGCACTTTGCTGTGTCACAGCATGCACAGGTATCCACCAGGTACTGGAAAAGAAGCAGTTCTTTCCATAGGTGAAGGTGTGTGTCCTTGGTGTTTCCTGCCTTCTCACCTTGCAGTAGCTGAAAAATGCCTCCCCAAAGTGTTTTGGTGGCTGTCAGTGATGCCTTCGATGGCCACCTAAAAACAGAGACTAGACAGGAATAAGGGACTAAAGGTGGGTGTTTATTTGAAGGGCCTTCAATGGTACATCCTGGGCAGGCCAAAGGCTACACCCAAGATGGACAACAAGTAATGTTTTTTTACACTTTTATAAGTTTGGTTCATTTGCATATCAGCATTAATTGTCCAATTAAAACCTCAGTTAGTGGTGTACCCCAAAAGTATTCCCCCCTCTCAAAGGCTTTTAGTTTACACAGTTTGGGGCCTGGTGTCCTTGAGGTGGAAACCTAGAATGGCTTGTTATGTCTAACCAGCATGAGAGAGCAGCAGCTAACAGGCCACAGGAAACTTCTTGAGCTACACACTAGGCAGTACAGGACTTGAAAAATATAAAAGTTAAAACCTAAGGCATCATCAGATGTGGGGCTGCTCACAGGCTCGGTGGGGACAGGGATGTGGGCCCATGAGCTGCTCCTGCCGGTGTGACACAGGCTCTGCCTTGGCCTGGGGAGTTGTGGTGCTGGGCAGTGGTCTGGGAGTGCAGAGAGGCACAATTCACTTATTTCTCTTTCTTTTGAGGGATGTTTTCCCTTTGCAACTTTGCCTTGGATTTAGAAGCCTGTATGAAGATGACTAGTTAGAACTCAGACTTATTTCCTCGTGTGAGCTATACTTACCTGCCAGCCTTGTCTTCCCAAGGCTTATACAAAACAAGAGGTGTCTTCATGTGAAAATCCACTTTTTATTACTCATGGAGGAGGATGTGTATTTTTTTTCTAAAAACCAGGAGCGGTTGCTTATCCTTTGGGTCTTGGACATGCAAAGAATTGTTGTTTCCTTTTATGTTGTAAGATGCTGGAAAACAAAAAGTCTCTAAACATACATGAGCTCAGCAGAGGAAACCAGTGTTGGCTTCAGTCAGAGTGATCCTAAAGGTTTAATTTTAAACTAGAAAGTAAATATTTGACTTTAGATGTTGGTGTGCAATGCAAGTGCCTTTTGAAGTGTGGTGTCTACCTTAATGGTGCCTGGGCAGTGGTGCAAGGCAGGAATGCATTTTATTTGTTTGCAATGAATCAAAGGGTTTGTGAGGTTGTTAAAATAATTACGGAGATCTTGAAATACAGAGATTGGAGTCAGTTATACTAGGGATGACTTGAGGCAGAAACAGACCCCAGTGTGAATGTTTAAAATTGAAAGCTGATGTTCTGGTCCCATCTTGCAGGGCGATGTGCAGCAGCACCAAGCTGTGAGTGTGCTGTGCTCCACCGTGGGCTGGGTGAGCTCCTGTTGTGCTGGGGGACCAGGAGGGACACTGTCTTCCTGACCCAAATCAGCATTTTCTGCCCCTTGTTCCCAATGCTCCAGCAATGAGCAGAATTACCAAAACCTCTGGGTCTCAGGGCTTTGTATGCCAGGAAGAATGAACTGTTTTTCTTTACAGCCCGAAAATACAGCTAATGCAGAAGCCTGTGGGAGGCCTGGGAAGGGATGGGGAGCTTCTGGTGGCAATTTGAGTTTAAAAAAGTGCAGATTGCAGTGATTTTAAAGGTTACCACTAGGCTGGCATGGAACACACAGTAGGTTTTTCCTCTATATTCATGATGCTTGGGAAATATATTTGTGTGTTGATGAGTGGGTTTTGGCAAATGACTCCTACTCAGTTCAGAACAGGCTGGGGCTGGTGCTGAGAACTGATTCTGGGGGGGATGGAGAGGCTGTCCAGGGGCTGGGCTCCCCCAGCCCTTGCAGGGACGAGCTGTGGCTCTGCTGGGGCTCAGCCAGCAGCCTTGGGCACATACCTTACTGCTCTGGGCCTCATGTGAGGCCTTGTTTTAAGGAGGGGAACTACATGTGCAGCTTTTTTCAGTGGTCATAAATGCTGTGATCTCTTCTTGTTGTATTTACCTTGGAAATTCATCTCAGTCCCCACAGGATTTATAGGTGTCATCCTGGAATAACTTTGCTAAAGCACAGATGTTTGTAATGCAGGCACTGCAAGCCACTCTCCATTCCCTTTGCTGCCAAGGCTTAAGGCTTTATGTAGAAAAGGTGTTAAAATATCCAAATCAGGCATGGATACGGAAAACAGGATAAGAAGTTATTGAAATTAGTCACCTCAGTATTTGAAATGGTCTTCCCCCATGCAGTGGAGCTGTTACTAGAATCCCAAAAACACCACAGTGCTGCCCTGACTGAATTCGCTGTGCATGGGGAAGAGGTTTCAGCACTGCAAGAAGCAGCTACAGTCACTTACCGAGGTTCCACTTCCTCCATTCCTAAGCAAAGTGTGGTTCAAAGGAGTCTGGTGCCCTTCAGGGGTGGGGGACAGGGAGCATCCCAGTTCTGGGGAGTGGCTGCACTGGGGGAGTGCTGCTTGCTGATGCATTTCTCCTCTTTCTTCTCTCCTAGCGTGTGCCGAAGACTTTTTCTACACTTCTCAGGGAGGGAACACGTCCATCGATGGCGTGAACGATGCTGATGACTTTGAGAAAACCAGGCATGCCTTCACCCTGCTTGGTAAGGAGTTGCTCTGCTTGAAGCCTGCCCAGCAGAAGTCTCTTGCAATTGTTTTCAGTGTCTTGCCCGAATTACAACGTTCCTGTTGACCTAGTTGGCTTTACTTTGTTCTTTATTAGGAGCTACAGAAATGTTTCTAGCAGCTGTCTGTGAAGCAGCAGTGAAATGGAGAAGGACACAGAATTTAAGGGAAACTTAAGCCATTCTGAAGTCAAAGCAGGGCTGCAGTATTGACTTGCTATTTTTTACCCTGTTTACAAGCAGGAGAAGAGCTATTACTCTGCAGTTCAGTCGTTGTGGCTGAGGGTGATGTCACTTCTTGGATGACAGCATTGTACTGAGTAGCTGATTCCTGGAAATAATGAACTGAATACATCCCTGCTGTGCAGAGTTCACATCTACATGGCAGCTGCAGAATCTGTGGCTGTGACCAGCCCCCGTGCTGGCAGCAGGGAGCAGAGCTGCACCCTGCCTGCAGCAGGGCTCTTTGAAAGGAAAAACAATCTGGAAAGGAAAACTTGCCCAGTTTATTTCTGTTTATCCAAAGCCAAGTTTATAAATCCTGGTCAGTCTGGGTGCCTCTTGGTTCCATATCACAGGCTGGGAGAGGAGCTCATGATGGTCACAGTTGCCTGTGAAATCCCCTGACCAGCTGTGCCTTCAGTGAGTGTGGGGACTCACTGCGAGCTGTAGAACTGCAATTGTTTCCCCTAAATTTGTCCTCTTTGTCTTTTAGGTAGGCTCAGTCTCTTTCTCTTTGGAGTCTTCTCTTTACCCTCTTGTTTAGCTTGTGTGATTTCTGTTAATTACTCAAAAAATACGATTCCTGTTTGCTCCAAACTTGCCCACAGGCCTGTAATCCCAGAGAACTCTCTCCCCCATCCCCTTGGCATGTGTAGTCTCTCTTTGGTCCCCTTCTCTCCTTGCTGGCTCCCCAAGCAGCTCCCCCATTTCATTGCTGGTCCCTGGGAAGCACTGTGAGAGCATCTTCCTCTGGGGCCAGTTTGATGATGATTTTCTGTTCTTCATGTGCTCTTCTGTCTCTGCTTCTCCTCATTTTCCTTCAGTGTTTCCCACCTCTTCGTCTGTTCAGGGCCTGGTAAAATTGCTACTACAATTCCCAGTCTTGCCTTCCTGCACGTAACAAGGAGAAGCCAAATTTAACTGCAAATCCCCAATCCTAGCCAGGCTTAACTCCAATTAAGAGTTCCAACTAAGAGCAGAGCACTGCTCCTTTTGGTAACCTTGAAACATTTCTCACTGTGCTGATAACAGAAAAGTCCCGAGAGAGAGAAAGGGAAGCTCTGGATAATTCAGAAACCAGCAGGTGATGTCTCAGACCTTGGGTGGATAATTAGGACACCAGCCCTGAGCACAAAAGGGACTCAGAAACCCAGCTGGGATGTAAAAAAAATGCAAGATACGGCAAGAAGGCCGTGTGCAGGCTGCTGCTGAGCAAAGGTCCTGCTGGGAATGCCTGTAAGTCCTGCCAGAAAAATAGATAAAGCAATATATAAATAAAATATATAAAGCAATAACACCTTACACCCCTGGTAAAGACCCACAACATGTAGCTTGTGTCTACACACTGGGGATGGTAAGGCAGAGCTCCCCATCAGCTCCCTGGTGGCTTGCTGCATCCAGCTGTGCCACCAGTGTGAAGGCATTGTGCATCATGTGCAGGGCTTTAATTTTCCCTTCTGTTTGTGGGACGCTGGCAATAAGTGCTAATTTGTGTGCTTTGGTTGTCAGCAGACTGTGATCACCAACAAGCAGCTCCTTGTTCTGTGAAAGCTGCAGAGCCCCTATAGCTCTGATCCTGCTTGATCACTGTGGAGCAGCATCCTTGGTTTTGTGTGTATTAAACCCATCCGCGTTAAAATCGAGAGTTTATGGTGTATTT
Source organism: Erpornis zantholeuca (assembly GCA_013400515.1). Classification (NCBI taxonomy): domain Eukaryota; kingdom Metazoa; phylum Chordata; class Aves; order Passeriformes; family Timaliidae; genus Erpornis; species Erpornis zantholeuca. The sequence goes on from VZTN01028703.1 coordinate 92,295, forward strand.
ATTGGAAGAAGCCTCATGGTTCTGAAAACCAATCTCCTGGGGAGGAAATCAAACACTGCAAGCGCCTTCAAATACACTTAAAATTGTGTTTCATTTTCTGTTGTGACAATCAGCTACCAATTGTTCCCACAGGAGTGAAGGAGTCTCATCAGATGACCATTTTTAGGATAATTGCTGCCATTCTGCACCTGGGGAACTTGGAAATCCAAGGGGAACGAGATGGGGAAACCTGCAGCGTGTCGGTAGGTCACCCTCAGGAGTGGGCTCGTGGGGGGCTTGGTGTGCTCAGAAGTCAGGCTGTGCTCATGTGTTGAGCTTCACAGCAGTGTCCTTTGGTAGAAAGCCCTTTTCCTCCTGGTTCTCTCTGCCTTTTTTCAAACACATCACAGGTTCCTAGTTGCTTTGTTTGTCCTGGGAGATAATGCATTATTCTTGCTCTCTAGCCAGCCTGCAAGCAAGATTGTTCAAAAATTGCTCACCACCTTACCGACCCACCTTTAACTCTTCCTGCTTCCTTGGAACACCCAGTGCAGGGTGCTGGGGAATGGTGACACTGATGGTGACACCAGCACAAGGTGTGATGCTTTACAACCACTTTCCTCCAGGAGAAGCCACGGAGCTGCTGCTTGTAGCGTGGCCAAAGGAGCACTGCACAGTTAATTAGCAGAAATAAATAACACTAAAGATGCCTTAGAGGCAGTTTTTCTGTTTCCATGTTTGTTCAGAGGTGGGGGAGAATAAAGCAATTATATGGAAAATACTGTCCTGTAAATTATCGTTGCATCCCGGGCTGGGTCGTTTGTTCCTAATTAAAGTATTAAAAGGGTTCTTCACACACTTTAGTGTTACCCTTGAGATAATGTGGTGTTCAGTGAGTGAGATGCTGGGGGTAATTTACTTGATATTTGGCAACATGAATATGTGAAAGGCGTCTGTTTCTACAACGCTGAGTTCTGTTAATGAAGTTCATGTTGTTTAATTACTTTCAAATGTAATTGCAAGGTATTAAATCAGTTCTGTTACAACCTTGACTCTGTGGTCAAAAAGGTAGCAATAAAACATCTCAGAATTCTTGTAAAATGCACTTTTTTCCTCAAACCCACCCAGCATTTCTAAGTACACTTATCTAATGGAAAACAATTTACTGCCTCTAGATATGTATTATTACACAGAGGAAGGGGAAATTGTTTTCTTGTTGTCCAAAAGTCAGTGCCTGCTACCTGAGCATAATGGAGACTTAAAACCGCTTTGCCTTAATTTGAGAGGGGGAAATACATTGTGCTAAAGAAAATGAAGTTCACATTTAATTTTATTAATTGTGCAAAGCCTAAGCCCTTCTGGTGATGCATGATTTATAACTTTATAAAGAAGGGAGTTATTTTGTAAGAGGCATGGTGTCCTGGCCTACCCTAAGCTTTAGTTTGAGGCATAATCAGGGTTGCTCTGAGGGAGAGTGTAATTGCAGCTCAAGCAGGAGTGAAGTGGAGGATGTTTTTCCTGTGGAAATCTGCTCTTTGTGAAAGCTGAGAGTTCAAGGATAATCTGAGCAGGGCCAAGCCTTGGTACCACTGTCCAGAGCTCTGTGTGAGCTGTCACTTTTCTGTGAGGACTAGCACAGCAGGATGGGTGTCACTGCTTTCCCATTCCTGTCACCCACAGAGACACACAGCTTTCCCTCGTTGTAGATAGTTATAAAAAGCTGCTGTTTCTTGCACAAATCTGTGAAGCTGGGTGTTAAAATGCCAGTTTGGGGTGTTCCCAGCCTGCTGACTTTGCTTCTGGTCTCCCCCCTCAGAGCGAGGACGAGCACCTGAGCAACTTCTGCAGCCTGCTGGGCGTGGAGCACAGCCAGATGCAGCACTGGCTCTGCCACCGCAAGCTCGTCACCACGGCCGAGACCTACGTGAAGAGCATGTCCCTGCACCAGGTGGTGAACGCCAGGAACGCCCTGGCCAAGCACATCTATGCTCAGCTCTTCAACTGGATTGTGCAGCACATCAACAAGGCCCTGCACACCACGGTGAAGCAGCACTCCTTCATCGGTGTGCTCGACATCTACGGGTAGGCACCTCCTCAGCTGTCCAGGCTGCTCAATGAGCCCTTTGGAATTTGTCTTCCCCTTCTTGCAAGGCACACCTGGCCTCGGCTGGTGGCAGGTGATGGGAATAATAGAAAGGAAGATAAAAAAAGTACTGTGTAGTTTGCAGTTTTGATCCTCCTTCAGAATGTGCAGCCCTCGAAATGGTGCACGCAGGTCTGTGTGAGCACTGGGCTCTGGGATTTACCTCCCACGCCCTTCCCATCTGGGGTTTCTGTCTCCTGTGCTGTTTAAAACACCTTAAAGATGAGCTGGGGTAAAGGTGCCGCTGTAGACACCACAGACTGCCTGGTCTTGCTGTGGGGTTTGAGGACATTTACTTTTCTTCTTCAGCTGTGAATCCCCAGCTGCAGGGCCCTGGTGCAGTGAAAGCTTTCAGAGGAGCTTGGGAACCCGTGGTGAGGATGTGAGGTGCAAAAGGCTCTTGCAAGGCTTGCAGCCTGTGCCCTCAGGGACAATAAGATGCTTTAAAATTATTCCAGGTACCATTTACTGCCTGGTTTGTCATCCTGGTGCTTGAATGGGGGTAGAAGAGGGATGTGAGACTTTTCTGAGTTCATTTTAGCTGAAGTGCTGCAAAGAGGCAGAAGATGGAAGAGAAAGGAAGGGATTCTGCCAGTTGTGGAGTGAAAAAGGAAAGAGGTCTTGCGGGTTTGAGTTTTACCCTCCATTTTTTCAACACCATTCTTTTTCAGTCTCTCTGGGCACAAGGATGAGGGAGAAGTCCCAGGCTGCCCATACAGGTAGTGGATGGTCCATGCAAGGCCAGGTTGGACGGCACTTGGAGCAACCTGGTCTAGTGGAAGGTGTCCCTGCCCATGGCGTGGGGAGACTGGGTGACATTAAAAGGTCTTTTCCAACCCAAAACCATTCTGGGATTCTGTGGTTCTCAGTGGGACAGCAGTAGCCTTCTGTTGTTCTCCCTGAATACATTAAGGTGCACAATTGCTCCTGTTTCAGAGGGAAAAGTTGCAGCTGCTCCAGGAACTAGTCCCTAACCCAGGGCAGTCGCTGTGCTTGCTCAGTCCCGAATCCTGTGTCCTTTGAAGGTCTGTCAGCTCAAGGAGAACCTCAGGTTTGGAATGAAATCCTGACAGACTGTTCTGGGTCAGAACAAAAAAGCAGCATGGTTTAATGGCTATAACACCTACACAATTGCTGGAACTGCATCTCATGTATAAACCCTCCCATGAGGTTTCTACAGGTACTGATGTTTGGGATGTTGACTTTGACGTCTTCTGGATAACCACAGCAGCAGAAAGGATGCCAGAAAGAGCTGGAGCACCAGGGCAGCCCCACTGTCTGCTCATCTCCATCAACAACTCCTGCCATATGGCAAGGCTTGCAGGAGCACTGCTGTCAAGGATGATAACAATACTGTTCTGTTTGTGAACAGAATTTGGGGTTTCAGTGGCATAGCTTGAGGTGATGAGGTTGCTCTCTCTGGTTTGCAGATTTCTGGGTTCTCTTAGGTAGGTAGCACAGGACCTGGAAGATTTTAAATACAGCAAGGTCTGGTTCAAAGAGTGTGTGAGATAGAGAAGCTGTTTCCCATCACTGTCCCTACACAGAGACATTTCTGCAGGCTGGGGTATGGTGAAAAAAGCTTTGAGATCCTGTCCGTGATGGTGGGTCCATACAGAAAATTGGATGCCTGAGCTAGAGGATCAGACATTCAGAAATCTGAATGAAAGGAGACTTGGGGATAAGGCTCATGAAAGATTAAGCTGGGTTTGAAAATCTGTTAGTGTGGAAGAAAAACCTCCTTCAGCCGCCGGTCCGTGTGTCATGTCCAGTGCGTGGGCCAGCAGAGGCTTCCACAGCCGTGGTGACACCAGCAGGGTTTTTCCACAAGGACCTGCAGGTCCTGTTAAAGAGGCAGATTTGCAGGGGGAGGTGTCCGTGTTCTTGGCTGAAACACTTGAGAGAGTCTGGTGTCCTAAAAAGACCCTGAATCCCTTTTGTAAATGGGTGTTGCTATCTAAATGCTGAGTAATTAACAATGCAGGGAAATTGGGTGATGATAACCTGACTCTGCTGTCCTTTAAAGTGGTTTTGGTTCTCCTAATTTGTGGGGTTTTTTTAGTTTTTAATGCATTTTGCTAACTATTAGAATTTTTTTCCCTAAATGGATGTTGTTTTTTCCTTTCCTTTGGGAGAGGGATTGAGCTGGAAAGGCAGGGAGCCTGCAGCCAGCCTCACAGCATGTCCCTGACATCCTGGGAACTTCTCTGTCCCAGTGCTCCTGAGGGAGGACTGTCCCATGGGTGGGATTTCTAGGGACAGGATCCAAACAGAGGATGCAGAAGCTGTAGGGTTTTTCTCCCAACTTTCTAATGCTCGACTTTGCATCCTTAATTCCCTGTTAACACTGAGGTGAGCGGGTGCAGCATCCAAAGCCTTTCTGTATTTATTGAAGTGGTGTTACTTGCAGCAGCAGTAATTCTGCAGTCTGTCAGGGGAGTGGATTCACGTGGCACTCCTGGGCTTGGTGGGGACAGCTTGTTTCCCCTCTTGTTTGCCACGTCAAGTGCAAACACCCAGGCGACCAGCTGTGTGCTGGACTTATTCATGAACTTTAAATATTTTAATACAAACCTTGGTGCTGCAGAGGACTGAGGCGATACCAGCCCCACTGCAGAATGGGGAGCAGCAGAAAATCCAAAACACAGCATTTGAACCTTGAAAATCTACTCACAAGAGCTATCCCCGAGCTGGATGTGCCTTCTAGGGAGCCACAGCAATGGGCTGGAGTGGCAAGTATGCTTATTTTTTTCCCCAATATATAGTGCACTAAAATGATTAGAGGGCAAACAGGCACTGTTTTGCTTTCTCCATCAGGATGTTGCCTCAGTGCACTCACTCTGAGCAGATAGGGCCTCCTGGCCAGCACACACGTCAGGCTGGCGACTAATCTGCTTTGTCAATTAGCAAATTGTGCTGGTAGAGTCAATAAAGGGTAATTAGCAACTTTGTGAGATCTCCCTTGAAGCTGGAGTTGTACAGCAGCTCTGCCCCTGGCTGGTGCTCACTGGGAGGGTTCATACATTGCGTCTGGTGTCTTGGAAGGTGAGAAAAAGTTTCTACTCCGATTTCTTTTCCTCGTGTACTCCCGCCCTCATTGCCTTTTTTCATCTAGCTCACAGTGCCTCTCCATCTATGTTTGAATTAAAACTTTTCTTAGCCTGTTGCTGTGATCATGAGCCTGCAGAAGCTGCTATTTCCAAAGAGTCCTGGGCCCACCACATCTCTCTCCAGTCGCCACTGGAGGCACCGACTCACTTGGCCATGCAACCAAGATGGAGCACAGTGGGAGCTCTTCAAGGACACATTCATCACTGAGGGCCAGGCCATGTGCTTAATGTAAACATTTCTTGTCCCAGACACCAGATTCTGTTTCATTAAAGGCTGTAAAGCCCATTTTCTGGGAAGGGAATGGATTAAGCATCCTCTGCTTGGCACAGGTAACACCAGCCCGGGGGGCAGTGCCAGCCCCAGGGCAGGCAGAGGGAAAGCAGACCCGGGTTTCCTTAAGGACTGTGGGGGTGATAAAAGCACAAAACCAGCTCATTTCTCCCATTCCTCTTTTTCTTTTGCCCTTTGGCATTGCGTTTCCCCGGGGACGTTGGCATTTTGTGTGGTGGTGGCATTGTCACCTGGCAGTACCTGGGGAATAAAGGCATCCACCTGGATAACAGCAGGGCGGTCCTCTGGAAGTGGCAGAAGTATTGATTATTTTGAGCAAGAGAGGCTGGAAAGAAAAGGCTTCATTTGTTCAGTGTTTTAAGACTGTTCTGCCAGCTCCTACAGTGCCTATTACCCGAACAATTATTTAGTCACATATTTATCATTACAGCAGCTTACTCATTGAACACAGGAAGCCTTCCCACTTCTCCTCTTGGTTTAATCCTTGCAGTCATGTGTCAAAGACTTTTTTTTCCCTTCCCCCTTCCAACTGTGCCCTTAAAATAGAAATATAAAACGTGTAATTCCCAGTGGTAGCTCAAAACACCCTCTTTGGGTTTTAAGAGCAAGCCTGGCTCCCTGTGCCTGTCCCTGGATGTTGCATGCTTCAGCCTCAGGGGCTCTGCTGGCTCCCTGCTCCTTACCTGTAGTTTGTGTTATTAAAACTGCATATTTTATTCCTTTCTAATTGTGAGTAGGAAGCCATTTTTGAGCTTGGTTTGGAGCTCATCTGTGGCAGGGCAGGATAATGTTTTGGTGTGGGGAGCTGTGGAAGTCCTGGTGAAGAGGTGGATCACTGAGTCGAGCACCAAGGTCCCTCTAAGGTTCCTCTAAGGAATGTGGAGTTAGAGCTGAAATCACCATTTTTCCCATCCTCCCTTCCAGAGGTTGCTTACTCACGTGTGTCTAATTTTTGTGCAGTACAGAAGCTATAATTACAAATTTAATACCTTCTTTTTCTGCTCTATTAAATTCCATTAAAAATAGCATGTTGGGTCTTTTAAGACAGCAGCTACTGTTTCTTCATCACCTTTACAGTGAATGTATTTGGACTTAATATTTAATAATATTTTTCCCCAGGAGATGCAGTTACATTCCTTGTGTCAGACAGAGCTGATGGGCAGGAAGCTGCAGTCGTGCCAAATATCTCGTTCGTGCATGGCAGGAGGAACCTCTTGAATCCCTCGAGTTGTGCCAAGGAAAGATAGATGTTTTGAGGAAAAAAAGTGTAGATCTGGGATAGGAGGAATGGAAGGGATGATTGAACAACTGGCGTTCCCCATCACACAGATGACACGTTGCAGGAAAAATGAAAAACAAAGAAAAGATTTTGAGGCAAAGCAACGCCTAATGCTGATTTATTCATTGTTTTGCAGGTTTGAAACTTTTGAAGTGAATAGCTTTGAACAGTTCTGTATCAACTATGCCAATGAAAAGCTCCAGCAGCAGTTCAACTCGGTAAGGTCAGCTTGGAAACGTTCCATAAAACTGAGCAGAAAATGTAACAAGGCAGGATTGTTGTGTCTCTGGCTTCTGCTAATGACGTTTACCTGCAGCCTGGACACATCATGTGGATCCTTGGGATGCCTCTCTCCCAGATATTTCATGGCAATGGCTCTAGATATTCCTATCAAGTTGGAAAACGTTGCTTTGTTGATGTATAAACTTGATCCTGGAAATGGATTTGCATGTGGTTTGTGCAAAGGCTCACAGACTGCTCTGCAGAAGTGTGTAATCTGCTTTTTCCTTGGTACTGTTTTGGTCCTAAAACAAAACCTGGATGGTCTCATGCTGATTTCCAGTGCGAATTAAAATAAATTATGGGTGTGGAAACCTTCCCATTAAGCAGAGTTTAAACCTGTGGGATGAAATCTCTGTGTTAAATAACAGGATTGGACACACTCGCCACTTTTCACATGAACTCACAAAACTCAGAAATTTTCCACTTTTGTTAGAAACAAGCATTTACCTGCACAGGAAATGAAACCAGTAAGGGGTTGTCTTCTTCTTTGGTTTTAAGTAGGGGAAAAAATTGCTATTAATTTCAGGATACAGGGGAAAACTTGTTAAATTTGAGCATTTAAGTACTGCAGATTAGTTTGGCCCTTTGAAACCATATCGTATGCATGGACATGAACATTCTCAGTCTATCTAATGCATCAGATAGATCACTGCTGCTAAAAATGAAAATTATTAAAAATGAAAATTATGAATTGTATTTGCACTATTCATATCTTACTTGGTATGTCTAACTATCACTTCTGAAGCTTATAAATTCAAACTCCAAGATGACATGTTTGAAGAGATTTTAAAAAGCTATCTTTGAAGGGGGAAAAAAGTGCATTTGAAAAATCATTTTTTAATATGCTTTAGAGTATCTCAGAAATAGCCAGAGACAATTTATCTGCTTGGGCAGAGGCCTGAGATATGTAAGCCACGCAAAGATTTTTTTATTGTAAGTTCTTTAAAATAAGAATTTTCATTAGAGGCATCCCTGAGTCAGTCAAATGCTGCTGATATCCGTTCTGGGATGATGGGTGCTCTTTGTGAAGCCCTGCTCGCAGATGGGGACACAGGCTCTCAGCCCTGGCTGGGCTTCCAGCTTGTGAACCTGCTTCAGGTCACTGCTTTAATCAGCAGAGCAATAAAGCAGAGGAGGGTTTTTGTCAGCCCAAGAGATATATGTGTCATTGCCACATCAGTGTATGGCTTCCACCCAGACACAGTGACAGCTTCAATCATTTTGTAGTGAAAGTCATTTAAAGCCGTGTTTTCCCCTGTGCCGTGGTTTCCCAGTGTAATGGTTTCATTTTCCTTGCCAGGAGCTAGGCTGTGTGGTGCAGGCTGTACGTGAGGGCACCTAGAGCCTCTATGGCTTCTGGATGTGCTCATGGAATGTGAACTCCAGCAGGGACAAGGGGAGGGGGCTGTCTCTGCTGGCTGGGGTTGCACTCAGTGGCTCTGCTTTCTCCCACTCCCAGCATGTGTTTAAGCTGGAACAAGAAGAGTACATGTTGGAGGGAATCCCGTGGACTCTCATTGACTTCTATGACAACCAGCCCTGCATAGACCTGATAGAGGCCAAGCTTGGGATCCTGGACCTGCTGGATGAAGAGTGCAAGGTAAAGAGGACGTCCCATCTTTTCACGTGTGTTTTTGTTTTTATAAAAGGTCAAAGATCGAAAGGGCTTTAACCTTCAGTGTCTTGCAAGTGGGTAAACATCTCCTTTCATGTATGTTGCTGCTGTGCTCATGGGGAGAGTGGGTTTGAGCTGGCATTTTCTTTGGTTGGGAACACTGCAGAGCCTCCTGGGCAGGTGTTTGCTCCAAATCTGGGTACCTGCACTCACCACGCGCAGCCAGTGCTCATGTGCCCAGAGGAATAGCCATTGATTGACTCCCGATGTCTTTGGCACTGCCCAGGAGCTGGAGCTCCCCTCAAGCCTTATTTTGTCTCAGGGGAAACCTGAGTCCTCTTGCAGCAGCTCTTTAAGGTAAAGCTCACTGCATTTAGTGTGCAGACTTCAGAGACTTGTGATGTTGGAGTGCAATTTGCTCTTTCTCTCATACTGGCCAAAGTGAAATCTTGTTCGAAAGTTGAGAAGAAAAGCCAGAGTGGCAAACCTTGATGAAAGGATCCTTAAGAAAGGTTGGACTCCTTGTTCACAGATTGTCCAGTCATGAATAATCAAATATACCTAGGAACAAGAAATGCCAGAGGGCAGGTTTCCCTGGGAAGTTGGGATGCCTGTTCTGAAGGTCTTTGATGCTGTCATGTCCTGTTGGAAGGGGGTGGGGACTGCCTTCCTGCTGGATGTGGCTGCCTTGAGGAGCCTCAGCCTGGTGTTGCTGTGGGGCAACCCAAGTTGTCCTCACGGTTTCCATTGAGACTTGGATGTATTCTGTGCCAGGAAATGTCCTTCTGACTGTGGGAGGGCTTCCAGTGTTTTTGAACAAAGGCAGGGAGGAGTGAGGCAAAGTGTTGGGAGAGCTGAAGGAGGTAAGCAGCCCTCACCAGCATAGCCCAGGTGATAAGAAGGACTCAAGGAATTCTTGTGGTGTCTGTTGTATCCAGGAGTACAGGACAGATCTGGTGGCCCAAGAACACAAGTGTCCTGCTGCATCAGAGGGAAGGGGTTTGGATCCATTATTTCAACTTGTTTCCCTGGACAAGGACATAGGACCTGTCTTTGTCTGGAAGAGGGGTGACCTGTGAAGTGTTTGCTGCCCTCCAAGTACCAGGGCTGCCTTCCCAGGCACAATGGGGCTGTGCCAGCCTGCACATCCCATGAGCTCAGCCCTGGTCTGGGCCACAGACACTCTGGCTACTTCTTTGGTGTGAGCTGGAGTTGGGACTTTTCCCCTTTCCAATCTGCTCACAGGAAATCTCCTTTAAAATGAGAACAAATTAGACTTAATTTGATGTCCTTAAATAGCATATCAGCCAGCACTGGCTCAGAAGGAGGTCAGGTTATTTGCTTGATATTCAGCACCATTTCATCTGGTCTCTGTGCTATTAAGCCTGATAATTTTTTTAGGCCCAAACTGTCCCCTGGATGCTGTGAGGACCAAAAGGAAAGTTTCCCTGGTGTTGGGAGTAACACCTTTGGCTCCTCTCTGGAGCACCTGGCACTGCTGGCTGCTGGTGGCATTGCTGGTGGTGACACTGCAGCTCCCATGTAACCAGCAGTAGATCTGCCTGGTACTACCTTTTTCATCTATACTTATTTTTTGTAAAAACAAAAAACCACCCCAAAAACCACAAGACCTATTCCCTCCTGCTTCTCATCAAATGCCAATACCTGTCAGTGGGGGATGCTGTCGTTAGTCACAGGCCCTTATTACCAGCCCTGTAATCACCTCTTTTATAACAACCTGCAAGTGTTCTCCAGATTTATGAAAATTTCAGCAAAACCTGTCAGCTGAAAGCAGCAGTTTATGGATGAAAACCTTCTCCCCCATTGCAGTGTTTTACCTCCTGGGGTGGGACCACAATAGGGTAATTACATGGCACCTCGTTAGAACCTACAGCGGTGGATAAAAACACTCTGGGACGTGAAATAGAGTCAGGGGACTATTTGGTACATAATGAAGCATTAGTGCAAATGCAGAAGGTTTGTCTCTAATGTTCTTCCTTCACAGTATGGGGGTTTTTTTGATCCTTAATGTGTGGGTAGGGAGGAGGTGGCTGAGTATGTGCTGAAGCAGTTCAGGAAGCGGAGGTCATAGGAGAGTCTTGTTGCTGTTTAGGGAAAAATTGTCAGAAGAATTGGCAGTGAAAGGGAGGGCTCTTGAACTGGGATTAGAGTGTTAAGGATTAAACCTGTCTCATGAAAGCTAATGTGAAAAACCCTAGTTCTTAAAACAGACTTTAGGATATAGAATTTTGGAATTCTAACCGTCCAATGGAATTCTAACCATTCCAAGGACCAAACCATCCTTGGAATCACAGGATGGTTTGGTCTGGACCTTAAAGATCATTCTACTCTTCCCCTGCTCCAACCCTTCCACTATCCCAGGGTGCTCCAAGCCCTGTCCAGCCTGGCCTTGGACACTGCCAGGGATCCAGGGGCAGCCACAGCTGCTCTGGGCACCCTGGGCCAGGGCCTGCCCACCCTCACACACAGCAATTCCTTCCCAAGATCCCATCTCTCCCTGCCCTCTGCCACTGGGAAGCCATTCCCTGTGTCCTTTCATTCCATGTCTTTGTGAAAAATCCCTCTCCAGGAGGGACATATTTATGTTTTGAGTTTTTTTAAACAACTGTGAAATCATAGGAGTTGGAAGCTGTTCTAGAATTACTAAGGTTGGAGGTGGCTTCTGGAGGTCATTTGGTCCTACCTCCTGTTACATCCTTGTTATGCCCAGGAACCCTTACAATCTCTCTGTCCTCTGCTAAGGGACACTGGAGTCCTTGAAGAGCCTTTTCCCTGTTGCCTGCACTGGAGTTTCACCTGCCTGGATCTGTAGCTTTTATGACCTTTTGATTTTGCTCTGATGCCAAAGGAACAGTGAGAATTCATGTCCCATGTTCAGAAAAGGCCTTGGGCAGAAACCAAGGCCACCATGATGGTGGGACTCTGACGTGCTCTAGCACTAACTGATGAGCCTAAAGAGCTGGGAAAGGGCGGAAGGGTATCCAGGAGAACCTCCCTTCTTTTGGGCTGTGAAGGGTGGATGCAGTCACTGTGGGGCCAAGGGGGAAGTAATGCAGGAAAAGGAGTAGAGCCTGTCAGAAGAAATGAAGGATGGAGGCTGTCTTCTCTAAATCCAGTTGTGGGAAGATTGCTTGGATGCCTGGAATGGATTTAGGATATGGTTGCACTTGTGGAGGGAGTTACTTTGGTGAAGAAGACAGCAGCTTTGGAAGACTTTGAATGCTTTGGGTTCTTAGGAAACATGGAGTGACTCTCACTCTCTGAAGAGGAGCAGCCAGTTGGGGTTGGTTTTTCAAGGGATTGAAGTTATCCTTAGAGGAAACAGAAAACTCTCAGAAATGCAGTCAAGCCTCTGTCAGAGCTGGATGAGCTGTCCTGCTTTTCAGGCTGAAACTCCATGCCATGTGGGAGTGCTACCAGTGTCTTCCAGACACTTCCCAATTGCCTTGGACAATGCTCTCTGGCACAGGGTGGGATTTTTGGGGCTGTCCTGTGCAGGGCCAGGAGCAGGACATTGCTGGTCCTTGTGGGTCCCTTCCAGCTCAGGATATTCTGTGCTTGTGTTTGGGAGTACAGTCAGAGTGGATCTCCAGGTTTCTCCGTAAGGTGTCCTGCTGGTACCTCACCCTTTCCTTGCTTTCATCTATGCTGTTGGCATGGGAGTGGGAATGAAAAAATTAATGAAAAAAGAAGTGTCCATTTCCATTAAATTATCCAAAAGGGTTCAATCAAGAACAGGCTGATTGGAAGGGTTCACGTGTCAGTGTCATCATCATTGTCCAAAATTCGTGAGGGACCTTTCTGCTGCGGAGCAGCCCAACCCTGAGGCTGCCAAAAGGAGATGTGTCTCACCAAACCCACGAACTCCCTCATGTTCTTGAACTCCTCTGTGGCTCCCCTCTGTGTTTCGTGGCACGTTGCCACTCCATTATGCTGCTAATGTGCCAAATGCATTTTCTAACGCTGTTCAGAAGATGCTCTTTAACCTTTGCTGTGTCCTTCTGTCAAGTGCCAGGAACACTCTACTCTGCTTCTGGCCCACTGGTTTTCCATCCCGCTTGTCTCCATGCATCGCTGTGAACTTGGGGATCTGAGCAAATGTGTTTTCCTTGTCTGGACTCGTTAGTTTTTTGGACATCAGAAATTAGCACATGGCCTTCCTGTCCGGGGGGATTTCTGCTCCACGAGCAGATACACAGAGGTTGGACCCCTGGGCTTTCCTCTCGGGAGGGCTGCCTGATCCATGGGAAGAACAGCCTCCCCTACGTCATGCTGTCAGCTCTGATGACTTCAAAGTCAGACACATCACTTGCAGTGGAACGTGTTTCTGGAGTGCAGGAGCAGCCCAGGCTCTTTTCAGGCTTTAACTTATACTGGAGCGCTAAGGAGAAAAGGAATAAAATGTGAATAGTTCCTACTGCGTTTCCTGAGGGTTGACTTTTAGATAATTAAGTTTGAATCACAGAATCCCTGAATGGTTTGGATGGGAAGGGACCTTAAAGCTCATCTTTTCCAAACCCCTGACATGGGCAGGGACAACTTCCACTATCCCAGGTTGCTCCAAGCCCCCTCCAGCCTGGCCTTGGACACTGCCAGGGATCCAGGGGCAGCCACAGCTTCTCTGGGCACCCTGTGCCACCCTCTCAGGGAGGAGTTTCTTTCTAATTCCTAATCTAAATCTTCCCTCCTTCACCTTAAACCATTAACATTTGTTTCTTTTATCCATTTAATTGTCCTTCTGTTGGAGGTGGTGGTGGAGGGAATCTCAGCCTTTATTCCAGGTGTTTCCAATCATCTCCTCATCTGGCTTGTGGGTTCTTGGTGGGTGCTTGATCCTGGGATCCGGAATGGGCAGATGGGATCCTGTGAGGCTGGCCCTGGCCCCAGGGGCTGGGTGTGATTTTGGTTGCAGCAGCTCCTGGCAGCGCTGGGGACAGTGACTCTAGAGGGGAGGGGACCCTGCCTGTGACAGGCGAAGGCACAGGAGGTACAGATGAGCACAGGCAGTGACCTTGTGCAATTCCTGGTGTCAGTTTTAGCCTCTTTAAGGATTCCGTACAAAACTCGCAAGGCAGTTGCATTTCCTCTTCCCCATCCCCTAAAAAAAAGATGAGATAGCTTCTAAATAACTTCCTCAGATGCTCTAAGGGCCTCAAACTGCCAAGCTAATACCAAAATAATAGTACAGATAATGGCCTTGTTAGTTTTTATCTCTGGAACTTGTTTCCTATCAGGTGCTTCTCAGGCAGCTAAAAATACCCAGGCTGCAGGACAGTGAGCAGGGCATGGCAAACCCTCTTTCTGGGAGGCAGGAGCGATGCCTTTGAAGTTCAGCTCCGAGATAAGCAGGTTTTTCAGCAAAGTGGATGGCCTGGAAGGGAGCTGGTGCAGGATAAATCTGGCTCAAGGTGGCTGCAGTGCTCCTGCTCTGCACCTGTGGCTTAGCCTTGTACAGGAGGCACCCAATGGTAGCTCCAGAAAGCATGTTTTTGCATGTAAATATTAAGTGTAACCCATGAGAAGAAACACATCTACATTTATATAACCCCATAGTTTAAACATACGAGTCTTCCCTTGCATGAATAAAATATGTATATAATTGCATAGCTAAGTGCTTTTCAATATTTATATATAGTCTGTGTTATTTCTGTGTGTATCCATAATTGGCTACACTCAAAAACTGTGAAATATAAATAAGTGTGGGAGAACATGGCTTGCATGAGAGGCTGCTGCATCTAATTCACCCTCATTACAGGGATTGGCAGGAGATGCTTCTCTCTTTGTCCAGAACCCTTCTGGTGTGTTTTGGATTGCTGTCATGAAATCAAAGGCTGTTTCAGAACAGCATAAAGAAGTATTCCTCACCTGTCTCGTGTTTTCCTTCTTCCTGTTCTCTGTCCCTATTTCCTCTGTCATTTTTAATCTAAAGGTCTATGTGAAGTCTGGATGAATGATCCAGAGCTCTCCCTGCTGCTGCACAGTTGTTCTCTGGTTTCTTGGCTTTGTCCCATCTAAGTTTAAATGTTGCCTGAGACTTTTCTTCTGAACCATCTATTTTTCTAACCTACATATACAATTGGCCCTTTTTTGTTGTTGTTAAAAGAATATGTGCATGTGTGTGTGTGCAGCCATTTATGTGCTCAGCAGTGATCCATGGGATGGGGATGAACCCCATCAGAGGTGGCTCTCAGACCCCAAAAGGAACAACTTCACTCCCCATTTCTGTTAGTTTTCAAGAGCTTTGTTTTGTTTTGTTGGCTGGAAAAGTACAAAGTAACAGATACGTACAGGTGCTTTCCTCAAGTGCCCAAATGTTTTTGGAAAGTGTTTGGGGGTTTTGGCTGGTTAGCAGAGAAGGACCTAGGCATATCCTAAAATGATGAGTTTTTATGTGCAGTGTAGAGATGCATTTAGTATTAGAAGGTGCAGCAGGTTGTTATATGCTGCTCTACAGCTGCATGTGCTTAGAAAATGATAAAACAAAATAATAATAATAAAATTCCCCAATCTTGAAAGTATATTGCATTGACTTAATTTCACCTTTGTTTAGTGGGTGAAAACTGCAGGTGCTGGGGAGGAAGGGAAGCTCAAAGCCCTGCTTTAACTGATTTGTGAAAGTAGCTCATTCCTTTGCTGCACAGGTAGTTCTGTGAGGGTTTTTTAAAGTCACTTTTTAGGATGTCTCCATTTTCTACCCCATCCTACCAAGCCAGTTTCTTGGGCAACACCTGGTGTCTTGGTGTACCATAGACAAATTATTTCAAAGGCAGGTCCACATAGGCCTTTGCACACTGATTTTGGTGTAAACAGGAGCAGAAGGAGCATTTTGCATCCATGGAACAGGAGGTTGGATTAGTGGGAAGGGAAAAGCCTGCAGCAGGGCAAGTGTGTGGGTCTGAAATCCCAACTCTTTAACTGGGGTTAAAGCATCCTGGAATTGGGATCTAAGTTATCCCAACCCAAGCTTTCTGAGAGGCAGAGCTTTCTGAAGACTCGTAGTTTTATTATTATATAATTTAACTGTTTTAAAATTACCATTGTATTAGTGTTATTATTTTAAATTAAATAAACCAGAACTTCATAGGTGTGGTCTCTCATGCCAGCTTCTGGAAACTATTCCATCATCCTAAATAACATTAAAAAATAATATTGATGCCTGAGTAATGTATCTTAAGTTTAAAAATACTTCCTTAATATCTCTGTTTAAATTAGTGGGGTTTTATAGTTGTTTGGGGTGTGCGTGTGTGTGTGTATTTGGGGTTTTGCTTAATTTTGGGTTTTTTTTGTTTTGTTCTGGGTTTGTTTCTGTTTCTGCTGGGGGTTTTTTTGTTTCATTTTTGGGGGGGGAGGTTTTGGGATTTTTGTTAGTTTTTGGTGTTGTTTTGTTTGTTTTGTGGCTAGTTTTGGGGGTTTGGGGTTGGGTTTTTTTTGTTTGTTTGTTTTGGGGGTGTTTTCAGTTTGTTTTTGTTTCATTTCAGGGTTTGCTTTGTTTTGTTTTGGGGTTTTTGTTCGGTTGGTTGTCCGTTCGTTTGGGATTTTTTTGTTTGGTTGGTTCATTTGGTTTTTTTTCCTGCACGAGCCGTTCCACCTGCTGGAACAGAACCAACATTTGGGTGCTTCCATCTGGGAACGCAGTTTCAGTGTGTTTGCCAGGAGTGTGCAGGAACACAGAGCACCCCAGGGCCCTGGCACTGTCCCCTCTGTCCCCGCGCAGGTGCCCAAGGGCACGGACCAGAACTGGGCGCAGAAGCTCTACGACCGCCACGCCGCCAGCCAGCACTTCCAGAAGCCTCGCATGTCCAACACCTCCTTCATCGTCCTGCACTTCGCTGACAAGGTACCTGCCTGGGGAACGCGGCAGGGGCAGGAAAATCAGCTGGTAGCCCCCGTGAGCTGCTCCTTGGCCACCGCGCTGCCTGGCGGGCGGTGATCGCGGCTCGGTGCTCGCCTCTGGAGCAGCCCCAAGGGCTTCACGCTCCCAGCTCTGGCTCTGAGCTGTGAACTGTTGTGGCTTCGCAAGGAGAGAAAAATCCTCCTTCCCCAAGCTCTGGTGAAATGGATTTCTGTAAGGGCAGCTTGGCAGAAAAGGTGTTGGAAAAGGGAATTGTGTTTGGAGAGCAGCAGTTGAGTGTCAGCGAGGCACAGTGTGGGAGGAGGTGAGAGGTGATCCTGGGCAGATCTCACCTTCCTGAGGGAGAAGATAGCAACTGTAATTAAACTAAACTAAATCCCAGTGCCTGCTGCTCCAGGGTCTTGTCCGTGGGCTCCAGCTTCACTGAAGCCCTGATGTGACAGGTGTCATTCACTGCAAATAGGAATCTCAAAACGTGCAGTTACCCAAAACACACATTTGTTAGAAAAAAATTAAAAAGATCAACCCAGGGATGTGTCTGAGGAGCTGGACAACATCCAGGTGCTGTGATGCCATACGGGTGCTTCTCCTAACCAGGCTTGCCCTGGATGCCAGAGGCACTGCCCATGGCAAAAGTTGGTGCTCACCTTTCCTTAAGGCAAGTGGTTTTGCATGTGGATCCTTCACAAACAATACTTCTTAGCAAGTTTTCCTTTTTTTTTTCCTTTCTTTTTTTTTTTTTGATGGTCACTTCAGCCAACTTCAAATACAAAAGAATTGAAATTTTCATCTGTTCTCTCTAAATTTTTTAAAAATTCCTTTGCATCCTAACCCTCTGTGATTTCAAAACTCAGGAGACCTACAAGAGTCTTAGCCAGGGCATATTTTGATTTTTACTGATTAACTTATAAGGACCTGAGGAGCAAACAAAAGAGCGTGTCGAGTTACTGATGATCCTTGCACTTTTTACCCCTGGCTTCCATACAGAGCAATTTAATGACTAAGAAACAATCTGTGTTTGCAGTAAGGGTTTTGCTTTCCCTCAGATTCACTTCTTTTGATAAAAAGTGATCTTTAAATACCACTTGTTCCTTTCCCCTCTGAGGTTTTTTGGGTGAGTTCCTGACGGCAGGGGTGTGTTGGGAGCGCTTTGTCCCTGTGTGTTTGGACTTCACCTCTGAGTTTCTTCCCTTTGTGTCCTGGTAGGTGGAATACCAGAGCGAGGGGTTTCTGGAGAAGAACAGGGACACCGTGTACGAGGAGCAGATCAACATCCTGAAGGCCAGCAAGGTAAAAGCAGTGAGTCAGGGTGGTTGTCCAGGCTGGAGCTGGGCCTGGGGGTCCCTGTGCCACGCCACAGCAGGCTGAGGGTGTGACCATGCAGTGCCCCCAGCCACTGACCCCAGCCAAAGCCAAATCAGTGGGGTTGGAGCAGGGAGCACGGGGGCAGAGGAGGGTGCTCGGGGTTGCAGTTGCACCCATGTGTGGATGTGGTTGCTGGCATGAGGCTGTCAGCATTCCTTCACCCTGGTGCTGGGGTCCTGTCAAGATGCATCTCAAAAACAGTTCCCAAACCGGTTGATCCTCTTCTACTTTAGTCACCAAGGGTCAAAATTAGGAGCAGGTAGTTTTTGGGCATTGTAAATCCCACTTGCTTGGAGTTCCCTACTCATCACCTGATCCCCCGTCACCCACAGAATCACAGGATAATTTGGGTTGGAAGAGAAGTTAGGGGTCATCTCATTCCAGCCCCCTGCCGTGGAACACCTTTCACTAGACCAGGTTGGTCAAAAGGAAGGTGATCTGGGGTTAAAAGCCTCTGTCACCAGAGTAATGTGTTTATTGTGGGTAGCCTTGCTTGTCCTATCCCCCTTGTATGTGAAAATAGCTTATCTTAGCATCTTCTTAGCTGTAATCCATCATACTTGTCCCTGTGACTTCTAATTACTTTAATAATTACTCCGCAAAAACTAGAGTCGATACAGGATGCTGGAAATGTAACATGAACTCTGAGACACACTAGCTGCTATGGAGCTGTTTTACACCACTGCCAATGTGTAACTTTAACGAATTAGTAAGTGTTAATGATCACTCTTCATGTCACTTATGTCTTACAAGGTTTTGTGCCGTGCACCTTCCCTCTCCCGAGTGTTGTACAAACAACTTGTCAACATCTCACTGCACCAAGTGCCAGCAGGGATGTATTGACTGTCTTTGAATGCCAGGTCTCCTGGTAAAGGGTTTTTGGCTCTTGGTGTTTAAAGCCTCCTGTGGGCTATGGATTTGGTGGGATGTTGGAAGCAGAAGAGCTGTGGGGCTCTGAAGGCTTCAGAGGGGGTCATGCCTGCAGTAAATGAGCATTTGACAGTGGGAGATTTTACAATTTTCTATATAAATTGAGCAGATTTTACACCGACTTTCCAATACCATACTCCTGCTCTCTGTGAGAATTTGGGTAGGCTGGGTTAAAAGTGTCAATAACACAGACAGCTAAGGAATTTCAAATCTTTGTTATTTTAAAACCAGGCCAAAAGTTCTTCCCTGCAGCCTTGAGTCTTTCATCGTCAATTAATGAGCTGAAACTTTAAACAACCTCATCTCTCCCAGGGGCAGCTTTTATTAAGGAGTTAGTGTGGAAATGCAGCCCTGCAAAGTCCAGCTCACCACCCAGCAGCCAAAATCCAGGCTGTGTGACTCTGGGGCACCATTGTTCCTCCAAACCTGGTGCATGGGTTAAGGAAGGAATACATCTGCTTTCCTTCAAACCATTTCAAAGCCTTCCACAGCATGGGCCAGCATGTTAAGTTGGTTTTGGGGTTTTTTTGCGTTACAGATTTTGAAACCTCCCTGGGCGTTGCAGGCAAGTGTGTCTCATATCCAGACTTCTCTTTGTGACACCCTTAGGTGCTGTGTGTGACCTTCTAAATGCCATCCTGAATAAGGAGTGGGATGAAGGGAGCTGGAGGAAGCATTATTTTTAGGAGCATTTTAAGCAGGAGTTTGTTCCTGTCAAAGTTAGGAGAGATGAGAATGGGAAATTATTTAACTGTTGTCAGTGGCTTGGCCAGTTTCACAGCAAGGAATTCATGTGAAGATGGCAAGATGAGCAATTTTCTCATCCATGGGAGTAGTTGTGAAACTAATAACTGTGAAGCTGGGCTTTAATAATGCCCAAATCAAGAGCTCTGCATGTTCAGGAAGCTTCCCAGGGTAAAAACTGGGCGTGATTAGAGCTCATTAGAAATGCCAGGTAACCTCCAGAAATAATTGATGCTCTATGATTAATTATTTAGCCAGTGCTGAACTTGCTGTTGGAGTCAGTGCTGCAGAACTGGCAGTGTCTGATAAGGATTTCTGTTTGACTTCTTCCTGATGGTGTAGAGGGGAGATTGTAACTCGTTGGAGTAGTGTGTTGTAGAGTGGTGGAGGCCCTGGAAACCATTCCCTAAAAGCAGAGATATAAAATAAAGGCTCTCTTGCTGTATATAGGGACCACAATATAATACCAGAGCAGGCTGTATTTTTGTTTAAGAGCTGGGTTGGAGGGGATCTTAAATCCCATCCAGGGCCACCCCTGCCATGGGCAGGGACAATTCCACTGTCTCAGGCTGCTCCAAGCCCCAATGTCCAACCTGGCCTTGGACACTGCCAGGGATGCAGGGACAGCCACAGCTGCTCTGACCCAGCACAAAACACTCTGAAATGCACTTGTGTCTGAGAACTTTTGGGAGATAGTTTGATGAATTTCTGCCTTTAAGCCATTCCCTTGGTGACTTGGGAGCAGTGGCTTTTATCAGCCTGTGCTGATCCTGTGCTGTTCTGGGAAGAAGAGCAGCAGGAGCATCGTCACCTTCCTCCTGCAAATGCTTCAGCACTGAATGATTTCTTGCTGCCCCTAATCCCTGTTTGCTAGCAGATTGTTACCCTGATTTTATTGCCTCTTGCCTGCCATGTGCCCTCCAGGGCTATAAACAATTAAAAACAATTTTGTTTTGCTGTAAAAAGCAAACTGATCTCTCCGAACCAGAAAAAGCAGCAGTGGCTGTGCCGAGTCTGCTGCCCAGATGTGTACATTTAGCTAAAGCTCAGATTTGTGCTGCAGAGGGCTGTGCTGCAAGGACTTTGTCCTGTCTTTGGGATCAGGCTGGCACACAGCATTCCCTGCACTCTTCTTTGCATTCCCACTAAAGCAGTACAGAAGGCAAGGGGGAGCACTGAATTTAACACAGCAAGGACCTGAGCACCTCCCTGTCAGCAAGCACATCGCTGACAGAGCACTCTCACCGAGGCAGAACTTCCTTCTGCTAATTAGAATGCAATTACTGCCATCAACAATATGTTGAAAGAGACTTTATAAAGCAGTTAATTAGTTCTGTGAGCACTGGTCAGCTAAAACAGTTGAGAGCTGATGTTCTTTGAATTAAGGAAAATTATTTGAATGCTGATGGAAAGCATATGGACATGCTGTGAAGGTGTTGTATTCCAGTTCTCTGTAATTACAAATAAGGCACCAATGGTTTTGACTCTTCTGGTTGGGGAGGAGACATCTGTCCTTCTTGCTTAAGCCCCAGAAACTGTGGAATAGTTCCTGCTAGAGATGATCCCAGATTCTCCAGGTTTGTGTTATGCAAGCTGAGAGCTCAGCTCTGAGATCTTTCTCCAGCACTTGTTCAGGAACATGCACTGCTATTGTTGATAGCAAGCGAATGGAGGGAGCACTGGCACTCCCAGCTGTCTTGAGAAGATATTTTGAAGCCCAAAATTACATTCAGGGGTTTTACCACATTGTCAGGTGTGAGGTAGTAATGCAGAGCCTGTGTTGGATGTCTTCATCAGTACATGTGCCATCCATACCTCCCATGTTTGCAGGAGTCAGAGCATCCCATGTTGTGATGTGTCATTCACAACAATTGGCAGGATGTCTTTTCAAGGGATAGAGGATCAGTTGAAGAAGGTGAGAGCCTTTATTTTGGTAGGAGTTGAATGAGCTGCAGAGATAGGAGTGAAAGCTGAGAGTATGAAGCAGATCCTTAGCAGGCACTGTCGTGGAGCCTGCAAGCAATTTGCTCATGTAATGCAAACCATTTCCTTCCCACAGTGGTGTTGAGGCTGCTGTACTAACAAGCTGTGAGAACAGCCCTCAGGACAGGGCTGGAAATGTTCCTGTCTCAGCCCAGGGATGTGGCAGAGAGCCAGGCAGCCCTTCACAACACGGGGCTGTTCGTGTCTAAAAAGTGGCAAACCACAGCACTCTTCCTGGGATCTTAATGGAAATACAGCCAGGTTGGGCTTTTGAGGGGCCTGAGGTGGGGGCAAGAGTGCTGTGCAGCTGCCACTGCCTTGTGCCTGTGGTTTTGGGGTAGGTGTGTTGGGCATGGTGTGCCATGGGTAGGGGGAGTGTGGTGCTGCAGCATCCGTGGTGCTGTGGAGGTGTTGTGGGTGCTTTGTCAGTGTCACTGGGCTGGAGCCCAGCTCAGGTGATGGTACATGACATCCAACCTGCTGATAGAGAGGTTTTTTTACATTTAAAGGTTTCCCCTTTGAATGTAAGTGCAGCTGTGCCAGTAGCCAGTTGGGTGCATAGATGGATTCAAGATGTGGAAACATAGCCTTGCTAACCAGACCAGATTTATGGTGGCTTACTTAATATTCAGGTTCCCCAGACTAATATAAACTTGAATACCCTGCTCCCTAAATAATAATAATAAAAAAGGCATTAACTGCATTTGCCAGCTCACCTGTTCTCCTGTTTGTGAAGTGGAAATGTTGCTGCTGGCTTGCCAGAAATCCCAGACTTAGGGATCTGATGAGCTAGATGTGGTGCTTCCAGGGCTGTGGGATGGCAGTGCCGCTGCCTCCCTGCTCATTCACCTGAAAGGTGGGTAATTAGGGAGGAAGTGCTTGTGTCCCTTAATTGTTTGGAGAAGTTTGTGTGCCCCTGGGGCTGTAGTGGGTGTGGGCTGCTGGCTGTCCTCAAAGGAGATCCTGTTTTACATTTATGGATTTCCCCTTTGAGTGTAAGTGCAGCTGTGGCAGCAGCCAGTGTGGGTGTAGGCAGCATCCTTGCTGGGTCATGGCTGGATGAACACCGTGAAACAAAGCCTTGGGAGCAAGAGTCACCTCATGGTCAGGAGGTTTTGTGCCTCCTGAGAGAAAGTCAGAGAGAAAGTCTCTTTCTTTTTTTTGGCTAATTTGATTTAATGTGCACATTTCAAGGTTTCATTAACTACAGCATAGAATGGCCAGTGGTCCTGCTGATGTGGTTTATGTAAAAACCTCTTTGTCCTTTCACTTTCTTACCCTTTTTCCCCTTCCAAATTTAGGATGGGTGAGAAATTACTTGAGAAGTGGGAGCTGGGTGGATTCATTCCCACTGAGCAGGGCCAGAGGTGCTCAAGTGTTGCCTTTTGTTTTAGTATCAGATGGTAGCAGACTTATTCCAGGAAGAGAAGGACGCTGTGCCTGCCACTGCCATGGGAAAGGGAATACCCCGGATCAGTGTCCGCTCTGCCAGGCCAGCCTTCAAAGCTGCCAACAAGGAGCACAGGAAAACAGTGGGACACCAGGTAATGCATAATTTTAGTGAGTCAGTCAATGACAGAGAAATGCAGTTAAGATCTTGTTGTTTCAGTTTGAAGCAGAGGTAAATAAAAAGCTGTGGGAAGTGGAAAGAGACTTTCCCATGATCCATGTTCAGCTGCTGTGTTTTGGATGACTTCCAGCAGTGTCTCTGGAAGAGCAGGCTTGAGTAGTCCTGACTGAAAGCAGCTGAGATGTGGTCTGGAGAGGGTGGGGGCTACTCTGGGATTCACTGGACCGTGTCCCAATGTACTATGGAGCTCATAAATAAAACACCTTCCGAAAAGGGGCATTTTTCCCTCTGTGGGCAGTCAAAAAGTTCCACAGGGGCATGGAAAGTTCGTGCTCTCTTCATCCTTGGAGATGTTTCAAAGACCCAGCTGGGCAGAGTCCAAAGCTTTGTTGCTCATGAACTTCTTTGAGCTGGAAGCCCTCAGCACCCTGGTGTGGTCTCTTAGTTCCTGCTGCCTTGTGCCGGGTCGATGGGGAGGTTCACTCTGTGCCACAGCCATGGGTGTGTGACACAGAGGGTTACAGCAGGGTTGCAGCACCTCCATCCCTCCTCAAGACGAGTGGTTTTGTTTTTCAGTTCCGCAACTCCCTGCAGCTGCTGATGGAGACCCTGAACGCCACCACCCCGCACTACGTGCGCTGCATCAAGCCCAACGACGAGAAGCTCCCCTTCACGTGAGTGGCACTGGAGATGAGCAAATGTGTTCAGCTCTACAGCAGCAGAGCGTGCCTTGGCCTCTTCCTTCTGCTGAAGAGCTTGTCCCCTCCTTTTAATCTTGTTCCTGTAACTGAAAGGTCTCTGTAGGTTGCTGGAGTCACCTTTATGGGTTTCAGTATGTGGGGTTTGTGCCTCTGAAAGGCAGAGTAATTCAGGTTCTTATAATTCATAGATGTGCTCTGCTAATACTGAGCATCCTTGCTTTGTAGTAGTAGGATCTTCGTGCAATTTTCATCTTAGACTTGCTTCTGTGCAATTTTCATCTTAGACTTGCTTCGATTTAAATAGTTATAGTTCCAAACAGTGAAAAGAGAAAGAAATGAAAAAGCAGAGATAAGTAGTGGGCTTGTAAAATAAACAAAGATGTCTTAGTGCTTCCAAAATAAATATTGAAAAGGTGAAGACGTGGCTCGGGTGAACTTCAGGCAGGTTTCCAGGTGAGTGAACAGCTGAAGCAAAAGGCCAGTCCGGATCTTCTCCCCTAGTTCAGAGATGTATCACAGGCAGCAAACAATATGAGCAGGTAGCTGTTAGCCCCATTTCACCTCTGGGTCATGGATTTGTGCCCAGTTTTCTTCCCTGTAACTCCAGGAAAGCTTGGCTATTAGTATGCAGGAACCTTGCAGATGTGGTGTCCTCGAAAGGCATAAACTGCAGGTAGTGACCTTTAAGGAAGAAGGTTATAAATGTAATTCAGCAGCAGGGAGGCATTTCTCTCCAGCTGATCCGATGCAGGCTGAGTGCTCCTAGTGAGCACAGTGTGACTTAGGCATGCAAAGACAGTTCCAACAATGTCCTGAAAGGAGGACAAAGCATCTCTGAAGAGGGGGTCACCCTTGGTCATGATGTGCTGGTGGAGATGACCAACCAGGAAACTTCCTGGCTTGACTCTTCTCCCCTTGCAAACAGCAAAGTGAGGGGTATTAATCATTACAACAGGTTCAGAAACTGGTTTATATTTACCTGATGCCTTAGATGAGTAGTTAACAGCCCTGGAGAGGGCTGTGCTGGCTGTCTGTGCTGGGATGGCAGTTCCTGTGCTCTGTTATCTCTTTCACACACCATGCTGTAGGCACTGGACATGCTCAGGGCCTCGGTCCCTGTTGCCTTTTGCAGGGGATGTCCATTTAAATGAAATTCAGGGTTATGCTGTGTGATTAATGTTTTCTTTAGATGAAGCACAAAATTATCCCCTGATTTTCTGCAGTGAGAGTGTGGTAGATGCTCTGGGTGGTGAAGTGGCTTCAGCTTTCCAAGAGGTGTTTCCAAGGCTCCATGTCCCTTCTTGGCTCTCCTTTCAGCTCATCCCTCTTCACTTCTCTGCCTGTTAACTTTCCAATTCCATTTTTCATGTGATGCTCAGGATACAGTTAATATGATTCCATGAATGTGCAAACTCGTGGTTGTCAGGGGGCAGTAATTGAATGAACTCAGTTGTATCTCCAAGATATTATGGGTGGCAAGTACCAGGAGGATAATTTTGCCAGTGCCTGCCCCTAGTCCAAGTGATGGCTCTGTTCAAAGTGATGCTACTTGTCTAGTGAATGTCCAAGCTTTTGGGATTTTGGGAACAAATGACTGACAAAAATAGACACAAGAATGGTTCTGGAGGAGGTTTTTTTAGGTTGTGGTGATGGGGTTGCATCCCCTTCCACAGGGGGTTCAGGTGTCTCCTGTGGGTGTTTCTGCAAGAGACTCTCCCCCCTCATCCCTCATGGATCAATGGGCATTGTGCCCTGGGGATCTTGGTCAAGGTTGGTCTTGCTGCCACCACCTTGAGGAATTTGTATCTTTAGCCTGGCTCAAATAAAGTCACAGAATCCCAGGAACACTGAGGTTGGAAAAGAGCTCCATGATCATCGAGTCCAAGCTGTGCCCGATTCCCACCTTGTCACCAGTTCAGAGCACCTGAGTGCTATGTCCAGGCCTTCCTTGGACACCACACACAGGGATGGGGACTGCACCAGTGCCCTGGAAAGTCAGTTCCAATGCTTAATAACCCTTTCCAGGAAGAAATTCCTCCCGAAGTCCACCCTGAGCCTCCCCTGGCCCAGCCTGAGGCTGTTCCCTCTCCTCCTGTCCCTGTTCCCTGCAAGCAGAGCCCGACCCCCCCCGGCTGCCCCCTCCAGTCAGGGAGTTGTGCAGAGCCACAAGGTCCCCCCTGAGCCTCCTTTTCTCCAGGCTGAGCTCCTTTCCCACCTCCCTCAGCCTCTCCTGGGGCTCCAGCCCCTTCCCAGCTCCCTCAGTTGCTCCTTGTAGGACTTGGTCTCTAAAGTCTATTTGCTAATGTGTTAAAGTGAGATCTGGAGAAGCTGGGATAGCTGTATCTATATTTCAGAGAGACATGCTGGAAAATACTCAGTGCTGGGAGGCATTTCTGAAGTGAAACATCATCAGCATTGCTCCAAGTTAGCACTGAAGTGGTGTCTGTAGCATGCAGAACACTTGGTGTTACATTTGTCGTTCATTGAGAAAACAAGTTTTCTCTTCCTAAAACATTTTTCAGCTCACAAGAGCATTACATTTTTATTAAATTTTTTTATTACCCTGGAGAACAGAAAGGATGTAATGACAGCCTTTCAGTACTTACAGGGACTACAATGAGGAGAAAACCATGCTCTGAACAGTCATGGAGCACGGTCCCAAAATGACAAGGGAGGTTCAGGCTGGAGATAGGTAAACATGTTTTATTCTCCCTGAGGACAGTCTGTCAATGGAGCAGTCTGCCCAGAGAGGTTGTACAACCTCCATCTGTGGAGGTTTCTATCAGTTTTGACTGGATAAACCCCTGAGCTATGGGTCTGCCCCTATAGCTCTCCCAGTTTTTGAACATAGAGGGCTGGACTGGAGACTTCCTCAGGTCTCTTGCACCCTGCATTCCAACTTCACAACTTGCTGAAAATAAAAGCTCTGTAATGGGGCTCAGGGATGTCCAGCTCCCATCCTGGAGGACACCTTGGCACCATGCAGGGATATTTGCTGTGTCTGACTGCAGGCTGTGCCTGAGGTTAAGTCCTGGTGGAGAAGACTTCAAAAGAGAGATGTGCAAGGGAAATGCTGGACTTCAGGTTGTTCCTCTGCCAATTTTTCTTTTCAATTCTGCTTCAGGCAGGTTTGGGATCTTTTACTTGGCTTTCTGGCCAAAAGCAACCTGCCAGGTGCTTCTGCCTGGGATGGCAAAAGAAAAGGAGCTCATGATAAGGTGTATTGTGCCACTTTTAAGGTCTTTGTTTCAGTGTTAGCCCATTGCTGGAGCCATTGCTTTTAGATGACTGCAGCCTCTCTGGTGACTGCATTTCACCCCCACCGAGCACGGCTTTGCTGCTTTGCAGTTTCCCTTGGATACAACAGAGATTGCCCTGGCATCTTCCAGGACTGAAGCTTACCTGTTGATATGCCAGTCCTGTTTATTATTTATTGTTATGGAAATTGCACCCTTGTGGGTTCTTCCCTGAAGTGAGTGACAGCCCAGACTGATTTTTCACCCTGCACAGTGTTTGTGGTGTTGCAGTGAATAACTTGCTTGTAGACTTGACAGGTCCAGGGAATTTAAAACAGCACAGAGAGAGAAGAAAGGGACTATTTTTCACGCTGCTTTTGTTCAGCAGAGAGCAGGCAGAATTATTCATGCAGTCTTGACTTGCAGGTGTAAATACTTTGGGCTTTCAGAAAGGGAAAACAGGTATTATCTGAGAAGCTTCGTTCTGGAAACCTCACACAGCTGTGGACATCTGCATCATGTGAGTCCAAGCTTAATCCAAGGACCTTTTCCAGTGCTTTCCAGAGCTGAAGAGCTGGAACCTCTTTGTGCATTCAGAGTCAGTGTGGAAGGAGGGAGCAGCCGTGGGGGATGTTGCTACCTGGACTCTCTGCAAGGATAGTCTGATCTGGGAGTGGGTTCTTGCCAGGATCCAGAGAAAGCACTGCCCAAGTATTCAGCTGGGAGTTGCCATGAGGTTTTTTTTGGCACAAATTGCTGATGGAAATGAGATGCCAGTGCTAAGGGGTGATGCAGACTTTAAAAAGGAGGGCAGAAACACCTTGAATTTCCACATGATGCGTACCAAAGTCATTAGTCTGGAACACAAGTACCACTGTTCTCAGTAAACTTAGTATAGAAACTTGTGGGACCTGTTAATTACCTGGTTTTGGTACTGAATTGAATATATCAGACTTACTTTGCTGCTGAATTTGATTTCTGTAAATACATTGTTTCCCTTATAGCTGCAGGAGTAATAATGCCTGGTTCACCAGGCAGCTTGTGGTGGGGTGGCCTGTTCCCTTGTTTATTGTGGTTATATTGCTTTACAAAGCCAGGTAGATTCTGGCTGTAGGCACTAATTAATTGCAGCAGATGATCATTCTATCCTGAGAATACACTTGGCATTGATAGCAGGGTGACAGCAAGCTTTTGAGTAACTTGAAAATCACACCACCTTTGTGACATGGAGAGAAAAGGTGTGACATGTGTGCAGCCTGTTCCCAAAGCCAGGCATGGGAAACTCAAAGGAGGTTTGAGAAGGAATGGCTGTGGACAGAGAGTATGGAAGTACAGCTTTATCAGGCAGTGCAGTAATGAGGAGAGGAGAAGGCAATTCCTGTCTCTGGAAGAGTAACTGTCAGGTGGGTTGGTGAGGTGGGTTCCTTTCACTGTGTGTTAATGTCTGTCCTAAATCTCATTGCAGGTTTGATCCAAAGAGGGCAGTGCAGCAGCTGAGAGCCTGTGGAGTGCTGGAGACCATCCGGATCAGTGCAGCTGGCTTCCCATCCAGGTACTGCGCTGGGAATTCCCTGGGCTCTGCTGCTGCTGCTGCTGAGAATTACTCAGCAAGTTCATGGTACCCCATCCCTGAGATCCCTGAGAGTGTCTAAGGCAGGGCTGGACAGGGCTTGGAGCACCCTGGGATGCTCCAAGGTGTCCCTGCCCATGGCAGGGGGTGGCACTGGATGGGCTTTAAGGTCCCTTCCAACCCAAACCGTTCTGTGATTATCTGAGGTGAGGGAGGGAGAAGGAAACACTTGTGTTCTCAGGACAGTGTTTATTTAGGTTGGTTCATATCCAGAGTATATTTTCTGCTTTTTATTTTTTTTCATTTTGCAAAACCCTCATTATGTCCTGGGTTCCTCAAATCTAAGAGGTTCATTATCGATCAAAGAGCTGCAAAGTGGGGCTGACAGAGGGTGTGTTGTGTTGTGCCCAGTGTTCCAACTGGTGCTTTCAGTTTGGTCCTGAGAGGTAATTTGCTCTGATGAAACCTATGAAAAAGCTGATCCCTGGCAGACAAAGGAATCCAGCTTTGATCCCATACCTAGGTGGACATGAAGTAATGAAACAGCAGCTCCAGAAGCAAGCATAGCCCTAAAGGACTTCTGCCCTGCTTGCTGGAAGCTCCTTCCACTGTTTAATTTGCTTTTCTTTGTGGTTTTTTCTCCTGGCTTCGGACATCTGCTGCAATCCTCATTTCAGCCAAAAAAAATTTCGATTCTACTTGCAGAGAAAGAAAATAAGGGTTGTAAATTATTGTTGCAGACCTTCACACTGCACATCCAGAGCATCCTAGGCTTCAAATTCCTGCATCATAAAAAGCGGGGTTACGGGTGGTGTGGCACCTGCTAATTGTGATATAAAATTCCAAAGAGGATTTTAAGGCCTAATAAATCAGAAAACATAGACTATACATAAGTCCTGAAAATGACAAGGGCAAATAATTCTAAAAATGCATCAATTGCATTTTACTGCCAAGCAGCTTTGTGTTAATGTCAGCAAAGCCATCAGCCTTTTCATATGGAACAAAGAAGTTATAAATATGCTCAGTGAAGAGTCGGCTGAGCGTGACATGGTGTTCCATGAGAAACTCCCTGTCCCGGCTTTTGGGGAGGAGTGTGACACTCTCACCTCCTGCAAAGCTGCAGAGGGTTTCTGGCAGCCGAGGGCAGCAGCTGCCTGTTGAGATGAGATGGCTCTGCTGCCCTTCACCTCTGTTGGCCAGTGACCTCCACGGGCAGGCCAAAACTGGTCACGGGGTCCTCTCTGACCAGCTGGGTCCAGCTACCTAAGGAGGAAGAAGGGAAAACAGAAAAAGAAGGAAAGTCTCATGGAAACCAATTTCTCTCTGTCCTCTGCCCGTGTGGGAGGGTGGAGATCTGGGCCCTCATGTTAGGAGTCTGACCCTGTTAGAAGACCCAGCATCACCTTTGGCTCTCCTCTATGAAGTCTTGAGGGCTTCTGTGGGAGCAGCTGATTAAAAGCTGCTCCTACATGATCTCTAAGCCATGGTGGGGAATTAAAAATTCCAGCCCACGAGTTGTCTTTTATTACTATCTTTGTTGCCAGACCAAATCTGTCAGTCCTCTAGTAGTAAAAGTCCTGAAGCAATGAAAAAGCTGGTATTATTTCACCTGGAAGAGGCCAGAGAAAGGCAGTTCTTAGCTCTCCATGCAAGCAGTCACTGCCCAGTGCAGTCTGGTTCTGCATGGCTCTGCCATGGTCCCGGGGTCACAGGAGAGTTTGGGGAGCTCTGACCTGAGCACTGTGTGCTTTAGGAGGTTTGTTACTGCTCTTGTCGTGGCTGTACTGTTGCCCTGTTCCTCTCCATTCGTAATTATCCTACAGATTTCTAGTGTTTTTCTATTTCTGCTTACCTAACTGCAGTTTAGACCTTACAGCACTAAAATCAATGTAAAATTAGTAACTGGGGAGGGGAAACAGAGGGGAGAAACCACTCCAGCACCTGCAGACCAGCCAGGATCTGTTGACAGCAAATAAATGACCAGTGCAAGGACTTCTCCACCATGACAAACTCAAAAGTGATTCTCTCAGCTCTGCTTGCATGCTTTTGGTTATGAGATCTTTTCCCAGGATGGTAAGATTACAGAACTCTTCCATCACTGCAACTTGTCAGCTCTTGTTCTTCCTCCAGGGACAAAAAAAAAGGGTGCAAAAAGCTGTTTCAGCCTTTCAGAGTGACCTTCTCCAAAGGTTGTGATGCTTGAAGGACAGATTTTTGTGTATTTTAATATTTCTAGGAGATAACTGTATATAGGAACAGCTCTGCACTAAATAAAATACTTGCTTTGGGCTCTGGTAGTTCTTCACCTTCCTTACTCATGCAATTCCAGTCTTGAAAATCCAGACCAAGGAGCTGGACAATGCCATTGAAAGATTGTGAATAATCTATGTATTTAAATTGACTTCATAGACCAGCTTGGGAAAAGATGCTTCAACAGGATCTTGTTTTGTAGGAAAAGTAAGAGACTTAGCTCTTTCCGCAGTTTTACAAGGGATCTCCCTCAGTTTTCATCACAGTGAGCATTGATTATTCCTGTGTATTTTCTTATGTTTTGAGGCAAGTTGATTTTATATTGCTTGATTAAGGATAAAACCAAAAGGAGAGCCATTACTTTAATTTAAACCCTGTGTGAAGCCTCTACATTTGGAAAACTTTAAAATAATAATGGAAAACTTGATCTTCGTGACTTTTGCTTCACTTGGATGTAAGCAATTTACCCATAAAGCAACAAGGAATTTCCAAATTTGTTTATCTCAAGGTAAGTTTTATAGAGAAAGAAAAACTCTTACTTTCATCCTGTAGTGTTTACCTCTCAGCATATTGTCACCAGAGTTACTTCTGAGGGTGATGTGGCTTTGAGTCAGAGATCTCTGGATAAAACCACCTGCTGCTGAAAAGTTCAATTTTTTTTTTTTTTTTACCTCTGAGAAAGGAAATAATTTTTAATAGAAGCTGTATTTCAACCTGTGTAAATCGCAGAAATCTGAAGCCTTGGGCTCCCCACTTAGGGTGTGCCTGGGTTTATTTTACCATTTCCATGGTAGGCTGCGCTCTGGCTGTGTCTGAAATAGATTGGAAATGTATCATTTGCTTTGAAATGTTATGCAGCAGTTAAGAAATGTATCTGTTAGCATGTACATAAATGACTGTGATGAATGGACTGTCTGAGGTGTGTAGGTAGTAAATCTATCACCATCTTCCCTGGGTAAAGTGTGGAAGATGTCTCTGTGCTGTAAAACCATTCATCTTCTTTACAGAAACTGGCTGGATAGAGATGAATCTATAGAGAACTAATTGGTGCAGATCTCCCTGAATAACAAAATACTCTTTAAAACAAGTTTTTAAATTGGTTCTATCACAACTGTACATTTTTTTTCCTGCTGGTTATGGTGGTTTCCAGTCAGTGCTCCAGCAGCAGTGGTCTCCCACCGTGCCATCGCTCTGCATAACCTCATCACTGCAGTTTTCTCTGAAATGCTCTCATTGTAGTTGTGATGTATTTATAGTTTAAATATCCTTGGCATTTGGCTGCTTCCTCTGGTCGTTGGAGCTCGCTGTCAGATGCAGCATTTTTGTATCAATTCAGTGTGAAATCCCAGCTGCTAAACTGTATAAACATTGAACACTTACAATTTAAAACTATCATGGACATCCTTGGATATGTAATTTTTTTTTAATATAATGTGCCTTTAGCTGTCTGGCTGTCATTTCAGGATAACAAGACCTATAAATTGCTTTGGCTACCAACAGTTCTGTTTGCCCACTCCCAACAAAGGTGTAATATGTAAATGGAGGGGTTTTCCCCCCTCGTTCTTCCCTTTGAATATATTCCGGCTAATTTCAAGCCAGGCCAGCCAGCATGTTTTACAGCTAATTGAAAGGCAAATCTGTTCTGCTGCAGTAAACAAGGCAGGAGAAATTTTCTCCCTGAACTGCAGTTTCTTAAATAATTTCATGTCAAAACTTGGCTTGGAGATTGAACCTGCACCCCTCCAAACATGTTTTGACTCCTGTGGAAAGATCAGTGTAATCCAGCTCCTTCCTGCTTGAAATATTGACCCCTTCAGGAGAGGGGCCATGTAGTGCTGCTGGGATTTCGTACACAAAATTGGGTTTGCTCAGTACCTGGGATGGTCTTGGGTGATGGGGACAGTGAATTTGTTTACCCCGAATGGAAACATTTCTCATTCGGTTATTTTAAGGTACCAAAAGAAACAGTATTGTGGTTAAGAGTTTGAATATTTTTGACCTATTACACGCCTTTCAGCTGGCATAATGTTGCTGTGATAACCCTGAAACAATGGGTTGGGGATATTTTGGGCAGTTGCTGACTGCTTGGAAAGATTGTCACCCCCAATTTCCTACCTGCGCTCTGCCTTTAGTCTGACAACGTAATAAACCCATTTAGCTCTGCTCATGTTCATAACCTCTCGATTTTGGGCAGGAGCAGCCCCTTTGCTTTGCACCTGGCTGCATTTTTGTGTAAAACATACAAATCTGGTTTAAACTACAGAAAAAAATTTACTTTATCTGTAGTGTGTGCTACAGCTTACTCCCTCTGTTTCCTGTTTCCAGCAAAGACTTTGCTGGCATGACCAAATCTCAGGCTCTCAGCCAAGCATCCTCCTTGCTGCTTGAGCCCAAGGAGGGTTTTTTCCACAGGCATAAGTTATTTTCCTGCATCCTTCTATTCCTTTTATTGTCTTTTTGCCTTAGTGGCCTGTGCTGACATCAAAGCTAAGTTCAGCAGTTTGAGGTTGGCTTGATCTCAGTTTGAGTAGCATCTTCCCAGTCCTTTGTTCCTCCTTCTTCCTCTTCCTCAGTTGTTCAGGTAAAAAAATCCCCCTGGTTCCAGCTCTTTTCTCTGCACCACTTACCTGGATCTTAAAACTTGATAATATGGAGTTGTATTTATTAGTGTCCCTTGGTGGTTTCCAGCCCCCAGCACTGAGGCTTGCCCATGCTGTGTGTTGTGTGGCCGCATTCCAAGCACCACAGATCTATTGAGATCTATTTTTTACTGGACACCTGTCAGCAAGTTAAACTGAGGTGTACCCTTCCCATAATCTTTCCTGACCTGCTAAGCTGTGGGGTAACATGGCACATCCTTTGTCTCCTGCTGGGGGTCAGCCTGTGGTTTTCTCTTTTTGTTTTCTTTTTTTTTTATTTCCCTTCTGAAAATTAAGACATTGTACCTAAAAAAAGAAAAAAAAAGAAAAATATGTATGTTCAGAAAATCCATTTAAAAAATGTGTGTGCAGCAAAGCACTGAGCTTCAGTATTTCTGCACTGGAGAAATCTCCCTTGTGGGGCTGGGGGATCATGTTTGTTTCCCTCTGAGCACACAGCTGTAAGGAAATTTTATACAGCTTTGAGCCTCGAGTGGTTCAATGAGGCATGTTACATTAAACCTGAGCACTTTCATTGTTCCTTTCTCTGGGGTGGATTCTGTAGCAGCACCTATGAATCCCTGCAGCTTTCTTTTGGTGGTGAACTGGGATGGCAGATATCCCAGTGAAACTCCTGATGGGCTGGCTGAGCCCTGGTGTGGCAGAGATTTTGTCTTGATGCTCTGTGGGCAATAATGTAGGAGCAGTGTGGTGTCAGGGCTGTCATCCCCTGCTTGATCAGTGAGGGTGGCCAGAGCATGAGTGAGGCAGTTCTGTGCTGTGGGGGTGCAGCATGGGGCTGTCCACCTCTGGGACATGTGGATATGGGGCTGTGGATGCCACCAGTCCTGACAAACACCTTGGCAGAAACCAGGGGTTGTTTTCCCTGACACTCCCAATGTCTCATGTGAGACTTACTCCTGAGAAAATCAATTTTTTCCACCTTGGGAAATGAGGATGACAGGCTCTGGAAGAAGATCCACTGCGTAGTGACTTATGATCTATTTTTGAGGGATTCCTGCAGGTGTCTGACTCTTGTTTGTGAGCAGCTGTGGGATCTCCATCTCTGCCTTGCTGCTGGAAGATGATGGATTTTGCTTTCTGCCCAGCTTGGACCCGTGCCCTGAGTTTCACATTCTGCCTCTTCACCATCTGTTCCTTGCTGGAAGAGCCTGGGTGGCACCTGCAGGGTGATTTTTTTTCTCCAGATATCAGCAGTTAATAATGTCAGTGCCCGAGCTGACTCTGGCAAGTTAATGGGAATACTCCCTCCTTCTCTCTTTCCCCCTCCCAAGCTTTCCCTGGCTCGAGCAATACCCGAGCCAGGCAGGATGTCTCCAGCCTCGTGTGCTTGGCTGAGTGCCTCGGGCACTGCATGCTCTGCTTCTCCTCTCAGGTTTGATTTGGAGCTATGTAAACCCCGGGCGTGCTTAAAATGAAAACGGGTTATATTTGCACTATGCAAAATGGGAAATGTAATTATAAGGCAGAGGCACTGAGAAGGCAAAAAGAAGGCAAGTTTAAGTTAAACCCTACAGGACACAAGCTTGTAGTCTTGCATAATCTTTGCGTTCAGTTTCGCCCCACAGGGAGCTCCCCATAGCTGACATCTTAGTTTTTTTAGTGATAATCTAGTAATTTTGGTTATTTGAGATTGGGTAGCCATAGCTGCCTGGCCTCAGGACTAGACCATGTAGATAGGGATTAAATCAGCACTAAATCTGGCTCCTCCAGAACTAACTTGGACATTCTGAGCATGGGAAATCCTCTCATCACAATTTCTCTCATTTTGCCTCCAGGAGCCCTCCATTTTACCTTTGGCTTCAGGTACAATCCTAAGGGTTCCCTGGTTTTTGCCAGTCCCGTATTCCTTGCCAGTTGTGTCATGGGTGCTGTGTGTCCATGCAGGATTTACATGTGGCTTCCCAATCCTTACCATTCCACTTTTTTCCCCCTGTTTTCTCTCTTAATTCCCTTTGCAAACATGTCCTTCTGCTGAACTCTTTTAATTAGAGCGTTGCTTTTAATCAAACTGGTTTTCCTTCCCTGTTCCCTTTTCTGAAGTGACACAAAACTGTGCTGGTTGTGTATTTTGAAATCAATATGCCTGTCTTAGCAAATACCACAGCTTCCAGCCTTCAAGGTGTTTCATGAGAGATATCAGCAGCTGGAGTAGATGATAGAGCAGGTCCCTTCCAGCTGAAATATTTCGTTTTATGAAGTTATTTTGTAGAGCTGGCAGCTGTGACTGCTCAGGTGGTCTCTCAGCCTCACCATTGCAAACTGGCCAAGACCTGTCACAAGCATTGCTCTGTCTCTTTGCAATTTATTTTCCCTCCCATACTCTTAATCTCCAAAAGTGGAAAAATAGGAAGAATTTGGTGCACTAATGCAAAATTTAAGGTATGCATGGGACTTCTGGGTGGAGGGGATGTTTCTGTATGGCAGCTCTTCACACAGTGTGTTCTTATTCTGGCTGCCAGAGCATCCATGCAGGTGAGGATCAGGCTCACAGGTGGTTTTGTTGAGTGAGGGCAGAAATCAAATTCTCTGCAATCCTCTCCAGTCTCCCTTTGATGTTTGTTATGCGTGTTTTGTTGAAATAGCAATGGTCGTTCTGGACATTGCTGGAAAACCTACTGTTAATTAAAAACTCAGGGTTTGAGGGGTTTATAATTCACTGTGCTAATTTAGAGAAGGCTGAAACTTGGCAGATGCTGAAGCAACTTCAGGATCCCAGTCTGCAGGCTCTACATCTATCACCAGCAGCAGGAGATTATATTTCTTAGCAGGAGGATACAATGCTCTAATTTCTTCAATTAGTGTTGCCTGTTTGGAAGCTTCACTCCTGGAGACAGTGAGGCATCTTCCAAGGGGATGCTTTGTCTTTCCAGAGCCAAAAGATTTTGTGTTTGTTTGAAGGGTATCAGCCACAGACCTCAAAATGGAGCAATTAGTGAGTCAATTGTTTCAAATTAATATACAGCAGAGTTTGGGAACACAAGAACCCAGAGAACATCTATTTGATTCATTCTCTATAACTTTATCAAGATTGCTTTTAATTTTTGTTTTTGGGCAATCATGAGATCTGTGATTTCTCCAAAGTTAGGTTTTCCTTTCTCACAGGAACAGCATTCTGCGTTTGAGTGGTGTAGTGCAGCAGACTGGGAAGCACATCAGGGGTTGTAACAGGGTCATCTGTGGCCTTTCTAGGCTAGAAGGGCCCCAACAAGGCCATTCAATGTCTGAGACTGGGCCCAGGCTGGGGGTGAGTAGCTCCTTTCGGGTGGCTTTGGTCCATGCTGAGGGTAGTGGTGAGAGACCCCATGAAGTATTTCATGTTTTGACTCGTCCATGACTCCAAGCACTTTATTTTAATGGAACAGTACCCAGCATGCAGACTAACCCAATGTGTGCTTTGCTTTCAGGTGGTCCTACCATGACTTTTTCGATAGGTACCGTGTGCTTATGAACAAGAGAGATCTCTCTAAGAACGACAAGAAGCAGATCTGTCAGACCCTCTTGGAAGACCTCATTAAGGTGAGCAGGGGCCAGATCTTTGCAAATGATTTTAAAAGCACACAACTTGTGGCTTTCATGTCATCTGAAATTGCTCCAGCTTCACCTGCTGCTCGTGCAGGTGCTTCTCCACCCCAGGCAGGCTGGGAATGTTCCCAAAATGAGGGAGTCTTGCGAGGAGGTGGCATGAGCAAGTGGGACATGGGGTCTCTTTATTGTGGTCAAGAGGAATGAATCATTTTAGTGCTGGTGAAGTCCAGAGTTTGCTGTCACTGGCTGGACATGAATGACTGGCCATTTTTAAAAAATCTGTCCCTCCAGCCCCTCCTTCTGGTTTTGCCTGGCCACAGCTGGAGCACATTTCAGAGGTCCAGCTTGGGACAGCGTCATGAACCTTAGTCAATCATTAAACGCCTCTTTGTACAAATGAGTAAGGGAAAAGTGTGGTAAATGCCTTATCTTGATGTGTGGGAGGCTTTCAGTGGCCCTCTGTGGAAAAAACATCCCACAGATTGGGACTTCTCTACTGTAAACTAAGCAGAAGGTTTTGCCTCCTCTCCTTACCAAAACTTTTCTACTTGCTTGTAAGCATTATTTTTAAATTGCAAGTGTGTATGCAAAGGTTTCTTGCTGTTGAGTGGCCCAGAATGTGCACAGCACCTTATACAGGTTTTAATGTTTGATCTCTTGTTTTCCTGTGGGTTTTTGCGGAATTTACCCAATTGTGTTCCTCTTTCTGCTTTTTGCACCCAGCGTTTCCCTTGGCTGCAGACCCTTTTGCAGTGCATGTCTGACTTTGTAGTTGTAAGCATTAATCTTTTTGAGAAAGAAATCTTTAATCTTTGTGAGAAAAAAAATATTTTTCTTGAAGTGCTCTGGTGTTCCATTTCTAGTCTGGTCTAGAGAGGTTGGATATATGTGAGGTTTAAGGTCTCTTCCAACCTAAACAATTTTGTGATTCTGTGATTTCTCTATTTACATAAAACCCAACAAACAACAAAAAAAAAAAAACCAACTCAAAAACCCAAAGAAACAACAAGAACCACCAAAACCCAAAACCACCCAAAAACCAAACCAAACAACCCAGCACCACAAAAACCCAAAAGCCAACAACAACCAAAAAAAACCCCAAAACAAACTAACCAAAAAACCTCCCCACAAAACACAGAAAACCCAGGCCAAAACCCCTTCAAAATTTGTGTAAATATGTGGAGTTTAAGACTGAGTCCTAATGCTGCATTCCTTAATGGATATATATATGCTTAAGTGTAGTAAGTCTAATAAGTCTAATGATAGCTAATAATGTCTAATAAGTCTAATAATGGAGTCTTATAATATCTTCATTACCCAATTACGAAGAGATGTGAGTTGATAAATTCGATTCAAAGTGGTGTTTTTACTTTGCATATACTGATCAACTTAAACTGAAAACAAAAAGAAAACAAGTAATGTTTGCCTTAATTAAAATGTAGTTTCCTTTATGCTTTTGAAAAGGATCCAGACAAGTTCCAGTTTGGCCGTACCAAGATCTTTTTCCGTGCAGGCCAGGTGGCATATCTGGAGAAACTGCGAGCTGATAAGTTCAGAGCTGCCACCATCATGATCCAGAAGACAGTGCGGGGCTGGCTGCAGAGGGCCAGGTACCAGAGGCTGCGACGAGCCACGCTCGCGCTGCAGCGCTACGCCCGCGGGCACCTGGCACGCAGGTGGGTCCTGGGGAGCCCCAGAGAGGGGCCAGCTGGGAAGCCAAGTGTGCAAACACCTCTGGCCACCTGTGTTTTCAACCTATTGCATCTTCTACATCTTAAACTTGGGGGTTTCAGAGGAGGAGCTTTGAAAGTGCTCTGTTTTCTTGAAAGCAAGACACATAATGTGCATGTGGGTAACACTGTGGTGACAGTTTCTGGGCTAAAGTGAGGACTTACTTCTGGCCTCTCTCTCCAGTTTTATTTAGGGGCAAGAGATAAACATTCTTTGCCTCAAACTGGTTTCATATCTACATTAGTTTAATTTCTAGGTGCTGGGCCAAGGTTGTAACAAAAACAATCTAGTAATAACGAGATGACTACAGTACTCTGAAGGATTTAGGTGAAAGTGTTTCACAGAACTAATAATTTCCTGGGACTGCCTTTGGTAAAGGGCATTTGGATCAGCCAGGGAAGAGCTGTCTAGTTGGTATGCACTCCTCCCCTGCAGGGACCGGGTTTGTGCCTCTGTGATGTCCAAGGGGAGTTCTCAGGACTGATTGGCTGTATCATTTGTAATGAGGAAAATCACTCCAAATCACTGTCAGGGGGGCTGTGTACAGTAGAAAATAACAGGGCTTGGTGTTAACTCTTTCTGTGCAGGAACCTCAAGCTCCCTCCTGTCAGTGGCTTGCTGGGGTTTCTGTAGGTAACACTGCTGGAGCGTGGGCTGCTGGTGACAGGTGTGAGGTGGGTGTGAGGGAGCAGTGAAGCAATGGAACAGCATCACAACACCTCATTGGCCACATCCCTTCTTGTGCCCCTTATTCAAGTCAGACAATTGGCAGAAGAACATTGGAGATACTAGCTGAATTTGTGGTGTTGTGTTGTGAAAGGGGTTGGTACCAGGGAGAACCAGCTACTACAGAGTTTCTTTTACCTAATTTTTCAGTTCCCCTCTTTTGCAGGGTTTGTAAGGTTGGATGGCACCTGAGTAACTGCTGCCTCCTCTTTTTGTAGACAGATCATCCCTTATTCTCTTCAGTAACCCCTGGCTTAGTGGGTCCTAATGAGAAACCATTTACCTCAATCAAAGGAATAAATAAACCAATCCGATGTGGCTCTTAGTTTTGATACGCTTTTCACAAAATAAAAGAAGTGGATCAAATTTCCATATAATGCTGCATGCTGAGAGCAATAAATGAATCATAAATTCAGCAAAACAAGCTAATTATCAAATTAAATGGAGGGTTTATGGGCATTTATTAAACAGTGTAACAGCAAATTGAACATGAGTTCAGCTGGAGAATGGGAGCAACGTGGTGCGGAGTTGACCACATCCCTCGTTATTTACTGTCTGTGAATTGCTCGAGGCTCTGCTCAGGAATGTTGCCAGAGAAGTGCACACCAGTTTAAATGTCAAATCAATTTGCTGCTGTTTTCACTGAGTCAGTAGATACCCTGAGTGACACGTGCTTTTTATAGTCAGGGTAGTGATGGAGCCAAGCTGGGCTCTGATTGGTGCAAGGACACAAGGCAGAGAGTTCAAACCAAGGAAAACCTGAGCAATACTTGGGTTTAATGCTGTTTGGGAACAATGAGGTGTGTTGATTTGTGGTTCCAGTGCTCCTGGGTTCCATGGCTGCTGTCTGGTAGCATGGAGGCTTTCTTAGCCCAGCTTTTGGGGTGGTCAATCCTGAGTACCATCAAACCACAAAGTGTTTCGCTCTCCGCCTGGTTTAAAACTTACTGCAACAGAAAGAAGAGGAGTTTAGTTTCCCTCCTGACATTCTTCCTGTGCATTGCAGACTTGCTGAGCACCTGAGGAGGACGAGGGCTGCCATCACCTTGCAGAAGCAGTACCGAATGCTGCGGATCCGCCGGGCTTTCCAGAGGGTCCGCAACGCCACCCTCACCATCCAGGCTTTTGCTCGGGGCATGTTTGTCAGGAGGATTTACCACCAGGTACACCTCCAGGAAGGTCTTTGCACGAGGAGGGAGCCTTTATGTTTACTTCTGTGATGTGTTTGTCGTGGCTGTGTTGATGTTTGTGAAGCTGACAGCCCCTGGTGTTGCTGGAGAACGGAGAGTGGATGGTGATGGCAAGCTTTTCTATTTAAAGCTGTGCGAGCAAAAAAGATTTTGGCAGCGGCACCTCAGTGGAGCAGCTAAATGGAGTTAGTCACCGTGATGCCGGGAGGCATTGTGGAGATCTGGAAATGTCATTTGATCTAACCTATGCTCTGCTAAAACCTCCCTGTCCCACTGTGTGTGTGTGTCGGAGCTGCATGCAGGGGCGGTTCCCAGTAGGGTGGGAAGACAAGGAGGGTCTGTCATGGAAGGTAATAAGTCATTTATTGATAGAAATATCTCTTCAATTAGTTCTCTCCTTTAGCTTTCTTTGTTAAACCAGGAGCTGGACACAATCAGCTGGCACTGATACAGTGAGAAATCATTGAGTCCAGGGGTGGTTTGGGTGAGAAGAGAGCTTAAAGATGACCTCATTCCACCCCCTGCCATGGGCAGGGACACCTCCCACTATCCCAGAGTGCTCCAAGCCCCATCCAGTTTGGTCTTGGTCACTTCCAAGGGATGGGGCAGGCACAGCTGCTCTGGAAATCCTGTGCCAGAGCCTCACCACCCTCACAGACAGGAATTTCTTCCCAGTGTGCCATCCTATCCCCCTTGGCAGTGGGGGATAGGATGTGTCCTGTCCCTCCACCCCTTGTCCTAAATCCTTCTCTAGCTACCATCTGTCAGGAAACTGAGAACAGCTTTGGGGAATCTTCTGTCCACTCCTCAGATCCAGCACTGTGTTGGTTGTCACCTAAACTGATGCCTAACTGATTTGTGGGGCTACTCCAAGAAGTCAGAGGCATCATGAGGGGAAAGCCTGTTCCTGGGAATAGTTGAGGTTACCTGAACACCTGGTGACCTCCCAGAGAGGCCACGGTAGTCCTTTGAGACACAGAAACTGGTGATAAGGAATTCGTGCTGCCACTGCTTTTTCAGCATCTATTTTTTAAATTGGAAGTTTCTGCAGGGGAGGCAGCTGGTCCAGCAGTTAAACTCTTGGAGATTCAAGGCCAGCCAAATCTTAAGAAGATGTAGAAGTTGGCTGAAGGCCAGGCCTCTCTAATCTGAACATCCTTAATCTCTGGAGCACCTGGGTATATGTGTTGGTTCCAGTGCATGTTCAGCAACAGATGCAGGGCTGTGGGTGATGATCTGTGGGATCAGGGCATGCCCAGTGCACACCAAAATTTTGCTGTAAAGCTGAAAGAAGTCCCCAAGGCAATGCAGTGGGTTTCTTCTACCTCTTTGGGCATCCCTAGCTTTCCCCATTTACGAATGCCAAGGCTGGAGACATACAAAGCTCATTTCACAGTAATTTTTGCTGCATCCTAAATTCACATAATCCCTTTATTCAGAATTAAAATTTCCAATTGCAAAGAAAGCCTTGGGGTGAAACAAAATGTTTGTAAGAGAAGCTGATAGGATAACCTTTTCTCAGACAACTTAACCCAAACGAGTAACAATAAAGTGTCTAGTAATCTTCAAGTTCCCCTATTTATTTCTTTAGCAGGCTGAAGCATAAGGAAGCTATTAACAACATGCTGTTTGTATCTCTAAAATGTTAGCCTTCAGTTCTAGAGGACAGAATTGAACTGCCA
Organism: Erpornis zantholeuca; assembly: GCA_013400515.1. Taxonomy (NCBI): domain Eukaryota; kingdom Metazoa; phylum Chordata; class Aves; order Passeriformes; family Timaliidae; genus Erpornis; species Erpornis zantholeuca. The sequence continues at coordinate 134,734 of VZTN01028703.1, forward strand.
CTGACTGACAAGATAGCTGTAAATTTCGGGGAAGAAATTCAATGCAAACATGCCAGAAATTTCCTGAAAACAAATACAAAGTACTAGGAATTGAATCGTGCTAGAGAACTGGCTGCAGACTGTAGTGAAAGGACTCATGGTTTAGTTTGAAGGTTACCCACATGATATGAAATCCCACCAGGACAGCATTTATCTGCAGTAAAAATTATCATAATGCAGAGGTGGAACACAGAAAAAAAAATCTGCAGATCTGTTCTGGTGTGGGTTATATCTGAGGGGACAGTAAGTTCATTGCTAAGTGTTGGTGTATGTGCTAGTGACTGTTTATTCTGGAGCTGTGGCTGTGGTGGATCTCAATATTATTTTGAGGTGGTCCATGAAGTCGCAGTTGAGCCCAGATGTCACCTGCTCCCACCAAGTCCTTACCAGCCAGGATCATATCCCCTCATGTCACTGGCCAAGCAGTGAGAGCAGCCAGGCTCCTGGGAGAGGTCTGGGTGTGTCCTGCCTGCATCAGTGGAGCACAGTGTTTGGAGAAGCCTCCACGAGCGAGGTTTGAAGTACTGTCCATGAAAGAGAGTGCAAAACAGCTTACATTTCTAGTCATCACCTGCTGCACCTGCAGAAAGGAGCCTGCCCTGGTTTCCCAGAGCTTTTCCACAAACCACTCATGTCCACTGATTTTCTCAGAAGGCTTTTTTATTAGTATCAAGAAAACAGAACAAATCTTTCTCCCTCCAGCAGGTTCAGCTGCAGGGAACGTCTCTGTGTGTCCCTCCTCTCTGTCCCTGTGTCTCCCCAACTGTGTCCCAGTCAGGAATTCACGACAAGACAGAGGAAGACATTTCATTGGTCAAGGCAACCACCTTACCATCAACATTTCTCTTATTTACATTCTTTCATCAAGGATTTCTCCTGGGAAACTACAAAAGTTCCCTTAGAAAATGGATTTCAGGACAATTTAATAAAAGTTTGCATTTCTCTGACCTTTCTCTGAGATTTCTCAAAGACCCACTGCCAAGTCACCACCACACTGCACCTACCAGGACATTCCTTGGAGGAGAAGCCCTTTCCAAGGCAGTTTGGGAAGTGTTTAATGTTTGTTGCAGCCAAACTAGAGCTGCTGTTACCTGTACAGGTGACCTTCCAGGAATAGCCTTAAGCTGAAGGAAGACAGATTTAGAGAGGATTTGGGAAGGAATCCTTGGATGCGAGGATGGGCAGGCCCTGGCACAGGTTGCCCAGAGAAGCTGTGGCTGCCCCTGGATCCCTGGAACTGTTCAAGGCAAGGCTGGATGGGGCTTAGAGTGGCCTGGTCTAGTGGAAGGCCATGGTGGATGAACTTTAAGGTCCTTCCAAACCAAACCATTCTGTGATTCCACAGTTCTGTTCCTTCTCTCTCCGTTAATTGCCCCGTTGTGCCCATGTTTTGCAGATGCTGGTGGAGCACAAGGCCATCATCCTGCAGAAGTATGCCCGGGGCTGGCTGGCCCGCGCGCGGTTCCGCCGGGTCCGGGCCGCCGCCGTGCTGCTGCAATGCCACTGCCGGCGCCTCAGGGCCCGGCGCCAGCTCCAGGCCCTCCGCATCGAGGCACGCTCGGCACAGCACCTCAAGAAGCTCAACATCGGCATGGAGAACAAGGTGGTGCAGCTGCAGAGGAAGGTGGACGAGCAGGTACGTCCCGAGCTGTGCTGGGACAGGCCAGGCCCAGCTGCCAATGTGTGCCTTCCCGTGTTCTCTGGGAAGGGTCATGTTGGTGGCAGCCAGGCATTTTTAAGGGTGGGACACAGAGCTTGCTCAGGGAGCTGCACAAGATGCAGTGGAATTGTTGTGGGAACTGCCCGGCAGGGCTCGGAGGAAGAAGATAAAATGTCAGTTTTGGAAGGTGTTGCTTGAAAACCCAAGCCAGCTTCATGTGGGACCCAATGACTGGCTTGCCCTGCTGTGCTTTTTGCTCTGTGAGCACTGAGTGTGCAGTGTCTGCTGCCAGTGGTGCTATGAACACTGTGTTTTGTGAGTCACATTCCCTGGAAGATAAACAGCAATTTGGGTCAATACTTTACCAAGTAGTTTGAGCATGTTTGTGTTACTAGACACAGCAGCTCTCTGGGAGTAAGGGTCGGGGTGGGATGGTGCAATGAGACAGATCCCTGCGTGGGATGACTTGATGATCTTATAGTGACTATTTGATCACAGGAACATCTTCATCAGTTGCCACTTGCCATTAATAAGCTGCAGAAAAATGGTTTGATTACACACCTAGCAGAATAGTTTTTCCACCTACTAATGTGTGCAAGCTACTCGGTTAAATACCTTCTCTGTTGCTGTACAAGGAATTGAGGGGTGATCATAAAAAATGCTGAGTTGGACTTAGTTGTATTGACTACTATCAACAGGGAAATTCATATCCACTTGTATCCTTAATCTGAGTTTTTATAGGCAGGAGAATGGTCTCTTCAGTCAGGACAACTCCTTATTCGTAGCACTAGTTGGTGGTAATTCCAGTTTATCATTCTGGGATGTTGTCAGGAACCCTTTCCATCCCACACAGCTCCCTCACCACCTGAAATCTCCCCACCCCTGTATGACACAAGCAGTCCTGTGGCGGAGGTGATGACAAGTGGCTCTGTGTTGGCTCAGATAGTGCAGAGTCAGGACACATGGGGGTGTGGGGCACTGCTGTGGTCACCCTCACTGCAGTTTAATTGGCTTTTGCACAGCAGTTGCACAGCAATAGAGTCCAGCTTTCAAACCTTTTTTAGGTGTTTCATTTTAAAATGCTTGTTTCCATACTCAGGTTTTGCTAACAGTATCTTAGGATTGAAAAACTCTCAGAATAAGGTTTGATATGACCTTTTATCCAGAAGGTATTTTGGTGGAATTAAATAGGATGAGTCATGCCAGGTCCAGGTATTTTGGGCTGAACTTGTGGGAGGAGTATGAACGTCAGTGCTGGATCTGCTGAGCTGCTGGACTTGGCACTGGAACATCAGTAGTATTTTTTAGTTTGTATTTTTTCCATTTCCTTGCTAGGAAAAGTGTGGGAGTGGAACAATAAAGGGAAAAAACCCCCAACCCAATATTTGATTAACATTGGCTTTCATGTCATGGGTTATGAAAGCAGCAACAAGATCTGCTTTAGGGAAGGAGTCATGAAGAGCTTTAAACCAGGCAGAAATAATGGTCTTGAGATCATCTTCCTCTCCCTCAGTCTCTCCACAGACCATTTTGAAGGATATTCTTTGATGCTTTCTGTGTAGCTTCTGCAGGAAAGCCTGCTCTGGATTACAGGTGGTGGTCTGTCCAGTGAGCTGACTTTAACCATCCTTCCAGGACTGCCAGGTTTCACTGGGATGCTTTGGAAGTGCTAATGAGCACCATTCCAGCAGATTTTCTTTTCAGTGCATTGAATCTTTTTTCTGGCACAGTGCATTTGCTGCATCATAGTTTCCCTGAGGGATCTTTCAGTCCTTGCTAATCTACAAACACAACCTTTGAAAATACCAATTAACTTTCTAAGAAAAAAAGTATATAGCAGGTAACCTGGAAAGCTCAGTTGTATTGTTTTTTTTCGAGTAGCTGCGGAAGAAAATGTTTCTACTTCTGCTATTTCAGCTCATGCACGACTAGAGAGATGCAATCCTCCATGTGCCCCTAAGGAAGAGATCTTTCTTTGAAAACATTAAAACCTATTATTGTATGTCAGCCTCAGCTCAGATGCTCTGGCATCTGTAACTGCCATAATTTAATTAAGTTTTTTAATCAGGTAAGGGATTTTTTGCACACACAAGAAAGATTTTGATCTATTTTGCTGCAAAACATCCTCATTGGAGCACTTCCTTTTCTATTTACATTGGATCAATCATTTTCCTGTTTTTGTTTTTTTTTTTCGTTCAGTTAATTTTCTTTAAATCTGTTTGTTGGAATTGCCTGAGCCACTTCTAAGGCTGGTACCTAATTTAGTGTTGCATGTTCATGCAGCCAATATTTAGACACACTGTGAGCTCTCTCCACACTGTCTCTGCAAGCAGCCCTATATCTGTAAGCATTTATTGTGAATAAAACTAGTTTGGATAACAGGAAAGATGAATTTGTTGCATCTGCCTTTGGTAGCAAAATNTGTTTCATTTTAAAATGCTTGTTTCCATACTCAGGTTTTGCTAACAGTATCTTAGGATTGAAAAACTCTCAGAATAAGGTTTGATATGACCTTTTATCCAGAAGGTATTTTGGTGGAATTAAATAGGATGAGTCATGCCAGGTCCAGGTATTTTGGGCTGAACTTGTGGGAGGAGTATGAACGTCAGTGCTGGATCTGCTGAGCTGCTGGACTTGGCACTGGAACATCAGTAGTATTTTTTAGTTTGTATTTTTTCCATTTCCTTGCTAGGAAAAGTGTGGGAGTGGAACAATAAAGGGAAAAAACCCCCAACCCAATATTTGATTAACATTGGCTTTCATGTCATGGGTTATGAAAGCAGCAACAAGATCTGCTTTAGGGAAGGAGTCATGAAGAGCTTTAAACCAGGCAGAAATAATGGTCTTGAGATCATCTTCCTCTCCCTCAGTCTCTCCACAGACCATTTTGAAGGATATTCTTTGATGCTTTCTGTGTAGCTTCTGCAGGAAAGCCTGCTCTGGATTACAGGTGGTGGTCTGTCCAGTGAGCTGACTTTAACCATCCTTCCAGGACTGCCAGGTTTCACTGGGATGCTTTGGAAGTGCTAATGAGCACCATTCCAGCAGATTTTCTTTTCAGTGCATTGAATCTTTTTTCTGGCACAGTGCATTTGCTGCATCATAGTTTCCCTGAGGGATCTTTCAGTCCTTGCTAATCTACAAACACAACCTTTGAAAATACCAATTAACTTTCTAAGAAAAAAAGTATATAGCAGGTAACCTGGAAAGCTCAGTTGTATTGTTTTTTTTCGAGTAGCTGCGGAAGAAAATGTTTCTACTTCTGCTATTTCAGCTCATGCACGACTAGAGAGATGCAATCCTCCATGTGCCCCTAAGGAAGAGATCTTTCTTTGAAAACATTAAAACCTATTATTGTATGTCAGCCTCAGCTCAGATGCTCTGGCATCTGTAACTGCCATAATTTAATTAAGTTTTTTAATCAGGTAAGGGATTTTTTGCACACACAAGAAAGATTTTGATCTATTTTGCTGCAAAACATCCTCATTGGAGCACTTCCTTTTCTATTTACATTGGATCAATCATTTTCCTGTTTTTGTTTTTTTTTTTCGTTCAGTTAATTTTCTTTAAATCTGTTTGTTGGAATTGCCTGAGCCACTTCTAAGGCTGGTACCTAATTTAGTGTTGCATGTTCATGCAGCCAATATTTAGACACACTGTGAGCTCTCTCCACACTGTCTCTGCAAGCAGCCCTATATCTGTAAGCATTTATTGTGAATAAAACTAGTTTGGATAACAGGAAAGATGAATTTGTTGCATCTGCCTTTGGTAGCAAAATAAACTCTAGGTTTGTTCACAGAGCCTGGGTTGAAACTAGGACTGTCTTAGATCTGCAGGGTTTATATGGATAAGGATTGAAAATAAAGCAAATTGAAGTTTAACAGGGTCTGTTGACCAATCTCTGATTGCAGTGGTGAGCAACGCAATAAATGTTCTCTCATGTCTCTGTTTGCTAATGAAAAACCCAAAACCATTCCTGTACATTTATCCTGTATTCACATAAAAATCTCATTTGGGTGGTGTGTAAAACTATGTACAGAAACCTTGGGACACAAGGTTCTGCAAATGCATCTTTTTGGAAATCTCTTTGGAGCCTCTCTGCTCTGGAGCCAGCCTGGGAGAGCTGGGGCTGCTCACCTGCACAAGAGAAGGCTCCAGGGAGAGCTCCGAGCCCCTGGCAGGGCCTAAAGGGGCTCCAGGAGAGCTGCAGAGGGACTTGGGACAAGGCCTGGAGGGCCAGCACACAGGGAATGGCTTCCCAGTGCCAGAGGGCAGGGAGAGATGGGATCTTGGGAAGGAATTGCTGTGTGTGAGGGTGGGCAGGCCCTGGCCCAGGGTGCCCAGAGCAGCTGTGGCTGTCCCTGGATCCCTGGCAGTGTCCAAGGCCAGGCTGGACACTGGGGCTTGGAGCACCCTGGGATAGTGGGAGGTGTCCCTGCCCATGGCAGGCAGGGGTGGAATGAGATGGTTGTCAAGGTCCCTTCCAGCTCAAATCACTCTAGGATTCTATGAAATGCCTTTGGTCATGCAGAAATTACAATTTCCTAATATGATATGAATGCTGAATTTTGGTGTTCATTAATAATTCATTACAAGGGAGTAAAGGAAAAATATTAATGTGCCTCATTTACTTGTTTTTCCATTTCAGATGTGTGTTATTCTTGCTTCAGAGCACTGAGAGGCAGTGAGGGGGGGTGCTTTGGGAGGTCACCCAAAGAGGGGCCGAATGCATGATCAGAGAAAACTTTAAAAACCAGACTGCATTTTAAGTTTCAAAATGGTTCTTTTGGTATCAAGATTATCTACCCAAAGTCAGCAGAGCTTATGTAGTTGGTTCTTAATGAGTCAGCTCTTGGTCATTGGCCTGGGGTGTCTAATAATGATGATGTTTTATTAGTCACAACATAGTGCCCATTGACTTAAATTTGAAGCCCAAAAATCAGCTAAGTCTCCTTAATTTCCAATTCTCAAAACTCGGGAGCAAATCATTACTAAGTGCTTTAAAAGTGAAATCCTGAGCAAATAAGATGAGTGAGGTGGCAAATCACGTGAAACTGGAGTTTTGGGAGTTCCTTGTGCTTGAGGTTGCAGTTCTGCATTGTCATCCCAGGTTTCTGCAGGCATGGGAGTCAGGAATAGAAGGATAAACTGCAGAAGGAATGCTACAAACCCTCCCAAAATTGCCAACCAATTGCATTAAGCAATATTGTTTGGAAGCTGTAGTAGAAGTGTAGTATAGAAGTGTAGTATAGACGTGTAGTTTGGTTGCCAGTGCTACCAAGAGTTGTTTGCCTTTGCTCTGAGTGCTGTCAGTGTAATACCAATTTAACAAATGCTTCTGTAATCATTGCCAAAATATTATTGAGCTTTTGTCACAGTTCAGAAATTACTTTTAGCTTTATGGGCTTTATTAGCATATGCACAGTTTATTGCTGTGGGTTTGTCACCCACAACCACTCGAGGATTTGAGTGGTTACTTTTGTAGTGCATCACTGCCTGCATTGACATCACTTGTGCTCTTGTTTTCTTCTTTTTGGGATGCTGGCTGCAGAACAAGGAGTACAAGCTCCTGAATGAGCAGCTGTCCATGCTGACATCAGCCCACTCCTCCGAGGTGGAGAAGCTGAAGAAGGAGCTGCAGCAGTACCAGCAGAGCCAGCGGGGTGATGACAACCAGCTCCTCAGCCTGCAGGAGGAGATGGAGCGGCTCCGGATGGAGCTGGAGAGGGCTCGTGGGGAGAGGGAGATCATGGAGGACAGCCACGGCAAGGAGAAGGACCTGCTGAGGAAGGTACGTCCATCAGTGTGCCTCAGGTTGTCTCCTGCAGGTGGCCATAGGTGAAAGCTCACTCTTCACAGCTCTGAAGGGGAGTGTCTGCTCTTTCATTATTATTTCTGTTGCTAAATGCCCTTAGGATTAGCCTTTAGCCAGCCCATGGGGCAGCAAGGACAGGTGGACATCCCTGCAGGAGCGGTGGCTGCCTTGTGTCAGGACACCCCTTCCTGATGGCTTTTGTGCTGCCAACCTCAAGGAAACACCCCAAGCCCAAATACATTTGAAAATCAGGATGTTTAATGACCATGAATATCATGGAATCACAGAGTTGTAAATGTTGAAAAAGACCTGTAAAATCACCAAGTCCAACCATCAGCCCAGCACCACTGTGTTCAGCACTAAACTGTGTCCTCAGGTGCCACATCCATGTGGTTTTTGAACACTTCCAGGGCTGGTGACTCCATCACTGCCCTGAACAGTCTGTTCCAATGCTTTACAAGCCGTTCAGTGAAAAAAGTTTCCCTCATATCCAGTCTGAACCTGCCCTGGCACAACCTGAGGCTGCTTTCTCTTGTCCTAAGATTCATGTATATGCCAGAGCTTCATGTATATGCAGTCATCCCTCACGGCGCATACTGAAAAATTACTTTTGTCACAGATGCTGCAAATATTAGGAAGATTGTAAACATTCCTCATGCCAGCCTGGGATGGGACACAAGGCTCAGTTTCTGCTGTGTCTGGTACTGTATGACATACTCTGTCATACACAGAGTATGACCTGTGTGTGGATCAACTTCCCTTCCTGAGGAGAAGCACTGCTCCAGCATCAGCTGCTGGTTGTTATGAGCTTTTATAACGTTTGGAGCTGGGTATACACTAAATATTTTTTTTCTTCCTCCTTCATGCAAACCCATAGAATATCTTGGTTTGGAAGGGATCCACAAGGACAATCAAGTCCAGATCTTGTGCTTTGTCTCTTGGGGTGGAAGTGGTCCAGCACTGCCAGCATAGTACAAGAAGGCATTCTAGTGGGAGAAAGAGATTTCAGAGTGTTGAGTTTGTTTTGCGCATAGCAAAGATGGACCTTTGCCCTGAATTTCTTTGCTCGTCAGATTAATTCTGTGTAACACCCATTCTCTTAACCTGAGGCAGTGGCTTATGTGTTCAGTTTCCTTCTGCAAATGCTTGTGGCTGCTCAAGTTAAGTCCATGATACCTTTTCTGCACCAGAAATTGAACTGAATATTTGATCCTGCTATTGGAAAGAATTTAGGGCTTTTCTACTCAATAAATTGCAAAGAAAAAGCTGTTTTGCATCTGTTATTCTAGAACAGTGCTTAGTGTGTGACAACCTGAAGATGAGTCACTTTTGGAAATCAAAAAAAAAAAAAAAAAGAGCCTGGAATTAGCTGTGTTTTTATTAGAGTGGAAGAATTTACAGATGAGGCTCTTCTAGTGCACTTCACACAGCTCCCCTGCTATGGCCAGCCTTGCCTCGAGGCTGAGCCCTTGGGTGGTGGGTTTGGGTGAGAAGCTGTGCTGAGGGACTGTGGTCAGGGTGATTTACCCTGAACCACTGGCACGGCTGAAATTCATTTTTGGGTGTACATCTCGAAGAGGTGAGCAGCCTGTACACTTGCTTCTCTTGGCTGGACCACGAGCTGCCAGGTGATCACTTACTCCGCTCCTTGCACCTGTGGTGCACACGCACACAGGGACACGTGAAATCCATGATTTCCTTTTAAAATTATGAGATCCTTCTTTGGTGCCGGGATCTGTTCATTAGCTGGGTGCACCACAGAATTTTAGGGCCCGAAAGGATGCTTGATTTTGAAGGTGATGCAGCTGGGGATAAACTGCATCTCTTTGTTCTTGATTGCAAATCCCCTTCGAGAACTTGGATGGAAGGTTGGCTTAATCACTGAAGAAATGCTTTTAAAAACCATGAAAACAGAGCAGAAGCTTTTCCTTGTTGTAAAAGTGCCTATGGCAGAGCAAATACTGTGCATTTTACCATGAAAGTAAACGGTTTAATTAATACATTTATATAATGTAAAACATTTAATATAAAACATTTCTAATGAGCAGTGCAGGCTTCCATTTCTGGCATTAGCTTTCCATTGCTCCCTTCGGTTCCTTGTCAGTGGGAAGATGAAGAGGACCTGTTTCCTTCCTAAAAACATTAATTTAGCCAGAACATTTTCCAAGAAAAATTCTGGGAAGAGATTTTTGAGTTGTTCTAATATCTGCTAGAAGCTGGGGAGCATCATGGAACTAAATTCAGGTGAGAAGCTGTTTTCACCTTCGATATCAAGATGACACCATGGGTGTGGTTGTAGTGGGACAGATTCCCAGGCATCTCACTTCTGAGTGAGACTGAGATGAGCCTTTATTTTTCTGCAGCTCCTGCAAATCCATGTCAGTTATGATTTAGTTACTGAAAAAAGTCCTTTAATCTCTTCGTCATAGATATTTTCTCCAAGTCCTTAATTTTAGAATAGCTTTTCTTATTTAATATTGTGATAAAGTCTGAAACATCTGGGTAAGTACCAACAGCTCTTTCTAAGGCTTTTGGTAGCACCTAGTCTTCTCACTTGGTGAACTGAGATAATTCACAGCCTGGCTAGGAATTTTATTCTGAAATAAATGGAATGACCTGTAAAATGGCCAAGTGGCATCATTCTTTCCTTACAAGACTGGGGGAGGATGGGAGGCAGACCTCATGAGCAGGTTGTTCCAGGGTAACACTTACATAAGGGTTGCAGCCATCACAGTTACTCCCTGCTCAGCATCTTCCACAGAAATTCTTCAAAGTGGGTTCTGTTGCATTTGAAGTACCTCCAAAGATCTCTTTCCTGTGGAAAGATGAGCAAGAGGTACAAAAGGTACCTGTGTAGGTACCAGGGGTGGAGTTAGTGCTGCTTGGCTGTTGTGTGACCTGCTTCCCTTGCCTCTCCCCATGTGCAGTGGACCATTCTCATTTCCACTGGGCTTGGTTACACACAGGTTTGTAACTCTGAGCTTCTCCAGTTTCACATAGAGACAGGAATGCAGGAAACAAATTCAGTGACTCTAGAGGACATCTTAAAAACACCTCTACCCAATCTGGATTAGAAATTTTAAAATCTGGGAATAATTATTGTGGATTCTACTAAATCTGTGTCTTCCAAATGTCGTCTCAGCATAGTCGAGAATACTCAAGATTTTTGTCCAGTTTTGTTTTCCAACCATCAAAGCTTCGGGCAGAGAATTCCTTATCAGCACTCAATAAAAAGCATTAGTAAAATAATCCTATTGTCTCTAGTCTTTTCCTATTGGGGTAAACAGGTTTAGTTCCTCATTGTCCCATTGCAGCACAGGTTTCCCTTCCATTCTATCACTCTTGTATCTCCTCTCCAATTTTTTAAGAATTCTTCCTACCTTGAAGACACTAGTGCTGATCTAATGGCAGATGTGATTTATGGTGAAGGAATGCAGTTGGTTTTGGCACAGAACATTGAAATCTTGGCTCAGTTCACAGCATTTAAAACACCAATAGCTCTCTATGCTTAAACTGTGGGGGTTTTCACTTTCTAATTGTACATCCAGACTGCAGCCTTCTAGGAGAGGTGCAGACAGATGTAATGCAGACAGCTGGAGTAAATGAACAGGGAGAATAATGGGTGAGGAGGTTTTTCAGTTTGTGCATGGAATAGTTTTTCATTTTGTGCATGTGATGCAGTCGTGACTTACAAGAAAATATTCAGTGTGCTTTTGTCCTCACCATTAGTATGTATCTGGCATAGGCGGTGTTTGATAAAATGCCTTAATTTGAACATGCTTGTGTGGAAGACCGAAATCTGTGCTAGGAATGCACGCCAGCTGGGCTGCCTATAAATTTAATCTAGTGGTGACAGCAAAATTATTACTCTTGGGCTTTGAAAACTCTTATTATGGTGTTTACAGTGATGTTTATTGTTGGTGCCTTGAGATCCTTCTGTTGTGTGTAGCTGTTTCCTAAGCAGTGGCTACAGGAAGTGAAGGAGCAGGCACAGGGAATGACACGTGCTGGGATGATGTGTGTTCTCCCACCTGACAGCAGCAGGATCATCCTGCTTAGCTGTGGCAGTGTATTTCACTTGATAATGTGATGGTTGTGTGTTTTGAGATAACACTGTTGAATGCACCAGAATTCCTGAGGTTGAATAATGTTCCAGGATTGGTTGTTGTCAGCATTCAGTCCAGTCTTGCAGTTGTGACAAGTGAAAATAGCATTTTGCAGTATTTAGTTCCTCTTCTCATTATTTTTTATGAGGCAATTGTTGTTGTTGATAATTGCTAAATATGCTGCTGTTGTATTGCCAGGGGCCCTAGTACGTGTAATTCCTCACTCTACCAGAGGTTCTGTAGTTGTGGGAAGCACTGAAGTGACTCATTGTACTAAATGGGATGGGTACAATAAAGTTTAAAAGCCTAATCTATTCACTCAGCTCACATTCAGTGTGTCCATCTTGGCTCCTGAAGTGCTACATCTCTGGGAACAATCAGCAGATTTATTTCCCCATCTGCTGTGACTCAGTGCTGTGACTTGAAGACAACGATGAAGCCCATTGAGATGTAAAAATAAACCTCTGATTTGATAACCCCATCACTTGCAAGAGCTTCACTCCTGCAGGTCATGGCCACCAAGTCCAGCAGTTCAGTATTTTATAAGATTCTGCTGACAACATTGATTTAAGGGAGAAATGCACTCAGGAAAGGGAAAGTTAGTCTCTGTTGTGGCAGTGCAGTTCTCCTGTGCTTCAGCTACTGGTGTACAAAGGGTCACAAAGCACAGGGGAACAGATCTTTTAAAGAGCAAAGAGAGGCTGAACAAAGCCCCCTGTCTCCTGCCAGGTGAAATCAATCCCCACAGGAGCTCTGCCCTGCAGCCAGCAGTAACTCTCTGCCTTGTTCCACAGCGTATCTCCGACCTGGAAGAAGAAAACACTCTCCTGAAGCAGGAAAAAGAGGAGCTGAACAGCAGGATTCTCTGTCAGTCTGAAGGTAGGAAAAACTGCCTATAGCACTGTAATGCCTCCATTAGACAAAGCCTTAATCTTCTCCCCTGAAGCTCATTTTCCTTGCCTTGAAAAGTGCTAATCGTCCCGTGACCCTTTTCTAGTGGCTTTTGTCACTATTTTGTTGTGCAAGTAGTTCTGTTTCTGCTGTCCTACTGGTGAGTGATAAGCCAGAGGCCAGTTTAATTGGTGAAATACAGAAAAAAGTACCTAGAAAGGCTTTTTAGTTCAGTTATGTTAGAGCATTTCGTGCAGGCGGTGTGGGAGGAAATGAAGCTGATGGAAAAGGGAATAGCAGTGTCCCAAGAATGATGAATAAAGGATCCAAGGGGCAGCACAATTCACATTATTGAGCTGTGACAAAGTGTGACATGAGTCTGTGAGTGTTTTTTAAAAGCAGAGACTTAGCTGACAAGTCATGCATAGGGGAGCAACCTGGGAAAATCCCATTTCACTGAAAGGACTCTCATGCATGTATTGAGCTTTTTTATTTTTTGTCATCCTTTTCAGTTTTGATTTTGTAGCAGGATTTACAAAGATCATCATGCCGTGGATGTAACTATCATTGCTCCATGGTACTTGTGAAGTGCCTTTTGGTCTCAGCAAAATAAAGGAATGAATATAACACGTTAAGAAGAAACTTGGTGCAAATATTTATTCATCCCTTACAGGATGCTTTTGGAGCATCTCAGATGGGAGAAAGCAAGTGGAGAGGGTTGGTTTGTTGTTCACCCATTTAAAACAACACATGGGCTATATCTGCCTGGTTCCTCAGGAAAAAGACTGACTGGGTTTGCTTCCAGGAAGGAGTTTTTAACAAATAATTGAATTTATTTGCATATAAAATTCTTAGAATGTCCACAGTCTTGCCATGATAAATGGTTGATGATTACATGAACAAGAGCTTCTATTGTTGATTTGCTCCTATGCCAAAGCTGCTGGTGGGAAGCAGGCAGGAAAGTTTTTAAATGCAGCAAGTACCATTTTTTCTACGCAAGTGTATTTCTGTACTGTGCTGGTCTTTTCTAAGTGGGTTTATGGCTGGCCCATAGGAGCTGGAGCTGCCACAGTTAGATGATGATTTTTAGGTGCTGGAGACTTCTCCTTAACTCAAGGTAAAGGACTGCACTGCAAGCAGAAGAGCTCAAGCTCTTTCCAATGTCGAGGAGACAAATACAGGTTGTTATAGCCTCTAAATATTAGTGAATGCTTACATGTATTTTAAAGACTTTTGGCAGAAAGTATTTTATTCATTAGTTGTTGTTGTTGCACATGTTTACAAGAAGCTTGTTTCAGAGCTAAAGTTCATAATTTTTTTCCTTCCCATTTTGAAGATGAATTTGCACAAAACACAGTTGAGGAAAATATTCAGATGAAGAAAGAGCTGGAAGAAGAGAGGTCTCGTTATCAGAACCTGGTAAAAGAGTATTCAAGTCTGGAGCAGAGATATGACAACTTGAGGGATGAAATGACAATTATAAAGGTAATGAAACTGGAATTACCCCTATTCTCTTGTGCCCTGGACCTGATGTCAGTGGTTGGATAACATATCTCACTCATCCCCAAAACACTTAATAGAACTGCCATTATTGGGCAGTTTGTGCTTGATATTTCTAACCTTTTCACACTGGAGCCAAACCATCTGTGTGCCTTGAAAAAGGAGCTTGGTCTTCTATGCTTCACTGTGAAATGCTTGGAGATGTCTGTGAATCTCAGCAAAAGCTGGATCGTGCTTGATTGTTTTGCTTTTCTGTCAGTGATGTTCATGTGTAGGTGTTGTGTTAAAACAACAAACCAAAAAAACCTCCAGCAACATGACTTCATAATTTCAAAACTCAGAGTCTTTAGGTTTAGCATTGCTAAAGTGTTAGAAAAACTGTTGAAAATCTGAGTGATGCTGGATTTGGTGGAAAGTTGAGAGTTTAAAGGAGTCTTGGAGGGTGCTCTCAGCAGCACAGCCTTGAGCTCAGATTTGCATGTTCACACTTACCAGGCATCTGGTGTCATGAAGAGCCTTTAATTCATGCAGAATTTTAAAACTGAGCTTCTATATCACTTTGGCACTTTGTGTTAATGTGAATTTTAAGGTTGGGGCATAAAAACCTAGAAAATATAGTTCTCTATAATGTAACTTTAGTATATAGTCACATATTTACTCTAAAGAAGCATCACTTCAAGAGGAATCCTTTAACACTGGGTGCTTTATGTGTCTGCATCATTTCTTGGCAGCAAGCACCAGGGCACAGGAGAAACCCATCCAACCAGAGCAGCTTGGAGTCTGATTCCAACAACCCATCCATCTGCACCTCTGAGATCGGGGACACTGAGGATGTGATACAGCAGGTGGAGGTACAGTCAGTCAGGAGGGAGGGCAGGGGAGCCCTGCTCTCAGGGTGTGGGATTTGGAGCAGGGGGGGGCAGTGCAGATTGGGCAATAAGGTGTGGCAGACAAAACTGATTCTGTGCTGTAGAAATGTGTCATTAATGGTATGAGAGGGACTGCAGGATTGTGGTGTCCTGGCAAATTCTACTTGTTTGCAGCATCAGGGCTCTAAAAATAATAAATTGCTGTCTTTGGGCCATACCAGCTTCAAGACTGATGAAAATTAATCACAGCAGTTACACCCAGCACTGATGGATCATGACTGTATCATGATCCTTGTCCGCAAGGACACCAGAATTCATTGCCCTCTTGCCCCAGCATTTTCATTCCCATGCATCTTCACGGATGCTTTGCTGGCCAGCACAGCTCCTGTAATCAAATCAACAGTCTCCTAATGCAGAAAAGAACATCATAAATTATTCCTTGGCTATCAAGAATCCTGTGGAAAAGGGGATTTTTTTTTAAACTTACATCTGATAGAATAGGCTGCTTTTTCAATTCCACTTTTCTGACTTGAGAGCACTTGTGGGTGATGAACATTCCTAGGGTCTCCCTTTGTGTACCAATACCATTTTTGTAGAAACCCCACTTCCCTTTGCTGGCTGCTGTGTTGTGTTGCTTTAGTATTTCTGAACTGCTCTGAAAGCATTTTCTAGAGTCAAAATAATTAGTATTGACCAGGCTCTCATATAAAATATTCCAAGTGAAGGCAGTTAAAACCCCCCAGCAAATAAATACTTGACTAAAAGGGACCTAGTAGGGCATTTTTGATGTTCTTAGCCCCCATCAGCCCTGTTACCTATTGGGCTGTTAAGCATTAGGTGATTTATTAAAACGAGTCAGCTATTTTACTGACACAAAAAATAGCTGTTTAAAATGTGGATGTTCCCTTTGGAAGTATGTCTGTTTCTTAGGATGCTCCTGTTCTTGGCTGTGGCTGATGTACAGTCAGGGTGTATCTGGCACTATGCATGGTTATAAAACCTGACACTGAGGTCTTCTCTTTATTTTTCTCCCTGCTGCTCTTCTCCAGGAGATTGGGATGGAGAAAGCAGCCATGGACATGACCCTCTTCCTAAAGCTACAGAAGCGAGTGAGAGAGCTTGAGCTGGAGAGGAAGAAGCTGCAAGCCCAGCTGGAGAAAAAGGAACAGGAGAGACAGAAATCCCAGGCAAGAGGCATCTTTTCATGGATACTAATATTTCATATTTGTAACTGGCTTTCCTTGATTGCCTGAGGCCACATGATGCAGGAATTTAGCTTTGAGAGTGACAAGTTCAACATAACAGGCTACAAATCCATCCAGAAAATGGAGATAAACCCTTTTTTGTCAGCTAAGGAAAATTGGACAGGAGAACTGCTTTATTTATTTGTTTAAACAAACTGGTTATAACATATTTAGGGCAGTATCTTAAGACTCTTGAAAGCAGTGAAGTGTAGAATCAGTTTTGGCACACATTTCACCATCACTGACCCTGTGTCTCACATGTGGCACCTTACATGACAAGCAACCCTCCATTTTGGATGATTTGTGTTATTCAAGCATTTCTTTGCTGTCCTGGCTTTCCCCTATCCATGCCATGTGTATGGCATGAGCTAAAAAGCACTTCACACACATGTCAATCAGGCTGGTGTCCTCAGTTTGGTTTTATTATCATCTCTGTGCTTTGGTTGGGTTTTTTTCTCAGTAATGATCAGAGAGGAATACAGGTTAAAAGTAGTATAGTAAGTCAGAAATATCAGGATACCTGTTAGAAGAATAGGTTCTTCATTTCTGTTGCAAGGCAGGTATATTCTTTTGCTGTATTCTTCCTTCCTTGTGAAAAAAACAAAACAAAACCAAATCCAAACTTCCTACAATTTGAGTTGCTTGCTTGAAAGCAATTTAGAAACATGTATATTTAAAAAAATAAGGTTACCGACAGCCCAGGGGTAGCTTGGGGGACAGGAGTCCCTCAGTCTGAAAATACAGCTCTCTAGGTTGTGGTGAGCTGACTTCTGGGATGGGGATTTTAATAGCAGATCTCTCGTATCTGTTTTGTCAGAGGCCAGAGTGTGAAAGAGCAGTGCTGTGCACTTGGTGTCCTGAAGCACTGAAGATACTCTTCTACAAATTGTTAGGCAAATGCCATCCCTCTTGGCTACATATTTGAAATTTCTGGGGCTTCTGTTGATTTGTTGGGAATTATTTTTGTTATTACTCTCCAGTGTGAGATCAATGTACCTTTGAACAAATGCAGTAATTATTTACTTGCTTCACTAGATATTCTTATTGATCACCCCTAGCAATGTGCAGGAAACACATGAAACAGGAGACTTCCCCAGCCTCTCATTCCTGCTGCAGGAGGATTAAAAACCTGTTTTCCAACTGCTGTGTTGAAGATTGTTCCCTTAATGACTGTCGTTGTTTGAAAGCTGCAGTGAGGCACAGTTGTCAGGATATTAATGAGAGATTAAACCATTTTCTCCTGGAGTGTCCTCTGCCCCACTGGTGTTGTTGGGATGCTGTCTGATGGCAATTAATGACATTATCATGGTTGAGCTGCTGATGGAGACGTGCCCAGCTACCTTGTGCTGTGTGCCAGTTCCTCTGCCTGCTCCTAAATACAAATTTACCTCTTTAATCTGCACAGGTAAATGAAACAAAGGCTGAAGTGACTTCGGAGCATGAAGACTTTGCATACAACAGCCTGAAGGTGAGTGGGAGGCTCCTACTTAGTGCTATTGGATGGCTACTGGATGGCTCCAGTAGCCCAAACAAATGGTGTGAACGTGGTATTAATCCAAAACCTGCCATAATCAGCTCTGTCAGAGAGGGAAGTTGGAAAACTATAGCTCTCCATCAGCTCCTGGGCCTGGGATGGGCTCACAGATGTTTCTCTCTGGGGCAACATCTGTTCTTTGCTGTCTGCCTGTCTCTGAGTCATCCATGGAGGTGACAAAGCCTCTCATGGTGAAGGAGGCTTTTTCTGCAGCAGGTATTTCTGCTGGGAGTTTGTTGGGACACTTAGGTCTCAGCAGTTGGCTTTGCAGTAGGTGTAAATTCTTATGGTTGTTTCTTGTTCCAGGCTCCAGGTATGCTTCTTACCCACTTTCCATGCCTTCCCAAAGTGCCACTCAGGTCAAACCTGGATATATCTGTGGTGTGAATTGCAGTAATAGCCTCCATCTCCCAGCAGAAGTGCTGACTGAATCAGTCATCCTGTGTCTTCCCAGCTATTGCCTTACCCTAGAATTCATCTTGTCCCCAAGCTCAAAATTGTGACAGTTTCTGTCCCCATCACTTTCTCCCTGTGACAAACAGAGCAACTGAAACCTCCTGGGCTCCTATTGCATCTTCTGTGGGTTCTATGCTCTCTCTCTAACTATATTCAAACACCTCTGGCTTTGACTGTTTTGGACCAGTTTTTATGTCCTGCTTATCCTCAGAAAACCAATTCCTAGGATAGGATTACTAAGAGAAATTTTTAAAAATTTGTTGGTCTTTTCAGTGCAGACCTACCTTTCTGATCTTCCTTCTCTCCCTATCCCCTTAACAAATATTGCAATGCGACTGAGAAGTCCAGAGGAACGTAAGTTATCCAGAATAATATGATGCTAAACTGTTGTAATGTAAATTTTTGTTTCTGCATCATGTCCTCAGAAGGATGCAAAAAAAAAGAGCAGAAATTAGAGATGGAAAGAATGTCCAACCCTCTCTAAGCCTTTATCTCTAGCAGTAGATTTTTATGACACCTAATCCATCCAATTTCTATTTTCTGAGCATGATACTGGTGTAGCTCTGACTAAATGTGCTGTTTGTGATGGAGGGAAACCCCCCTGAATTTCCTTAGTACCTCTGCACAGTCCCCTGGAGAAGAATCATGGCAAGGTCACTGCCCAAGTGTCTTCCAGGTGGTTAAACATACCTGTGGAAGGTTTAAGGTTCTTTACCTTGTAAAGCAAAGTGGAGTTGCAGTTTGGAAGGGGAAAACCCAGCAGATGAGAACCACCACCTCCTTAAATGGCCAATTTGGCTGAGATGAGCTTTAAGGTCCTTTCCAACTCAGACTATTCTGTAGTTGTAAGATTCCATACTTCTGTGTCCCATTTCAGACATTTTTGGCACTCACAGCCCTTCGAGCAGGACAATACAAGGTGTGGGTGTTACTAGGTGGTCATGCAGGTTTGGTTTCTGCATATGGTCTAATATTTCATAGGTGTCTGCTGTCCTCCAGCTTGGTGTGTTGGTGTAATTATTACTGTAATTATTACTGTCACGACACCCATGATGGCAGGGATTTGCCTTTGGAATTAGCATCTGGTGGAGAGCCTGTTCTTGGTGCAGATTCTGATGGAGGGAAGTGAGTCAGGCACAGAGCTCCCTTAGAGAGGCTCATCTGGACAAAGAGTTGGTTGTTTAGTTTTGTGAGGCTGAAAAGTAATGTGGGAAACTTGAGCTAACACTGATAAATTTACAGGCAGAAGTTACCTGTCCTTTGTAATGGATTAATACTTTTCTCAGTAGATGCTGTTCCAGAATATGCCCAGACAGATGTTTGGTTAATCATTATCCAGGAATGCAAAACAGGGAGATATGTCCCTGAGACATGCCAGTGAAAAATGTGTTTTCCTTGTTTTTTCAAGTTTGGAAAGTGGTAGTGGGAACGAAAGCACCAAGGCGCCCTTGCTCTAACTCTGTATTTCTGAGAAACCTCTTCTAGTGGAAGCTGTCTCTGCAGCTGGACTAATGCCTCTAAAGGTCCTTCCCAACATTCTAGGATTCCAAGCAGGAGCATGATGCATAATTCAGTTTCTCACTGAGATGTTTGTTTCATGCCTTAGACTTATGACCTTATCATAAAATGAGCTGCATGGAGCATTTTATTTTCTTTTCCTGTGGAGTATCAGAGACAGAAAAGAGGGGGAAAATCCTGGCATGGCAGTGCTAACCTCTGGCTTAGGCAGGCTCACACTTCCCCCAGCCCTGCTTTGTGAGCCCTTTGCTAAGGAGTGAAGGTATTTTCATCACCCTTGGTGCTTGGGTACCCCTGTTAGAGCTCTAACACTGCATATGTTGGGACAAGTGTGAGTTCAAGTTTAGCACATTCTGGCTGTAAATTTTTTTTGTCAAATATTTGTCAAATAAATCAGCTTTACTGGACTGTGCTAAAGAAAGAGCATTTTTAACTTTGCCTATAGAAATCTCTTTCCACATCCATAGCATTTTATTTTAGCTTCTGATCTTCCATGGCAAGTGCTGATGTAAAAAGGGTATATGAGCTGGGGACAGTAGGTGTTTTAACACTGCTCCATGAAATCCACAAAGAAAGAAGTAGGGAGTAAATTTAAATATAAACTTTTAAAGGAGTGTAGGGTATGGGCTCTTGGAGCAGAGTTATTGCCTTCTTTCCTGGTCTTCCTGGCTTTGTTTCTAACCAGAGCAGAGCTTGAAATGACCAGTCCTTGGAGTTAGCAGTGTGGCTAACTCATTATAAAAAAGAGGGGGAGACAGGGGTAGAAAGAGAAGGAGGAGGAATGTAAAGAAAAAGGAAAGAAGAGGTCTTACCCAGCAAATAACAAAACCCATAGAAGAGTTATTTTAGTAGAAAAGCAAGTAATTGCTTTCCTGATGAGTGAGGAGAGGTTGATGCTTTCTCCAGGTAGCAGGAAGAGTTAAACCCAGTGTTTAACTCTTTAACCCATCAATTCCCACCATGCACACACTTCCAACTCCTGTTTTGAACACTAGTTACAGAAACTCTGTGTCTCGTATGCTCCCTCTGCCGTGGTTGATGTGGAGGAATTGATGGATCTAAGGCATTTGTTTTCCTTTTGGTTTTTTCATGGCAGATGGTATAAAATACCTGAATATGCCCCATTACTGATGTTGTTTGTTCAGCTAGGAGCATGCTGTCCAGATGCCAGATCAGCTATTCTGTTCACACCTCTGCTGTGATAAGCCATGCTATTTATAATTTGTAAGGATTTATAATTACAACACCCGTTTCCTATGGAAACAGGGTTTACACAGCTGTGCTAGCTACACACTGTGTAAATTGTATAAATTGCCCCCATCCCCCCCAGCCATTTTTGGATTCATTAGCTCAACTCAGCCCAAGCTGATAATGAAGCAGATATCCGAGAGATAAGAGGGGTTGTGAAAGCCCTATGGAAAGGCTCAGTAAGCAGCGGGGAGATGAGACACATGGGTGACAGTGGGGAATGATCTTGTGCTTTGTAGACACTGCAGAATCCACATGGACGGGGGTTTGTCCCTAGGAAAGAGCTGGCCCCACCTCAGACAGCAGACTTGGACAGCTCATGTGCAGGGGTGTTGGTTTGTGCCGTGTTGGACAAAGGTCCTGCTGGGGTTTGGTGTTGCCTCAGAAGTCTGGGAGGGTGGATGCAGGAGGGACCAGTCCTGGGTGCCACCATGCAGCAGCCAGAGGTGGAGGATCAGTGCAAAGGGAAGAATAGGACCCCAGGAGTCTGGCTCCCACCCAGTGTGTGACCCACAGCAAGAACTGATGGATTTAGGGTCAAAGAGGGTAGATTTAGGTGGGATACTGGGAAGAAGTTCTTGTCTGTGTGGGTGGTGAGGCTCTTGGTACAGTTTCCCAGAAAAGCTGCCCTATCCCTGGAAATGTTCCAGGCCAGACTGGATGGGGCTTGGAGCAGCGTGGTCTAGTGGAAGGTGTCCCTGCCTGTGGCAGAGGGGTGGAACAGGATGAGCTTTCCACGATTCTGTGATTGCACCACATGCAGGAGCAAAGCTGATCCTGACCCAACAAGGATGCTCCAGGTGGGTTTTGGATGGTGGCAAAGAGCTCCCAAATGTTGTGCTGCCACCTGCAAGCAAAGCTTTGTGGTGACAGGCTAAAATAAAGGCTGTCTTAGCTGCCGGAGTTCTATTCTTCTGTCTTCTCTTGCCATGCAAAAGCGAATAAGCCCTTCAATTGTCTCGGCAAACACATTGTTATTCAGGAGAATCAATCGGCATCAAACTTGCACGGTGTTGGCCCTGCCTGTCAACGCCAGTGTCTGAGGAGACATCAGGGTGAGGAAATCCTCCAGCTATAAACACTGCACTGGGGTGGGGGAATTACAGAGTGTATGGGAAAAGAAGAGAGAATTCACAGACCCGTGGCTCACCTAAAGGATGCCTGCCATGATGATGGTTTGTGCAAATCAGCGTCTTCAAGCTTATCTAATGAATATGAAAGGTGAGCTGAATGTTGTGGGGGTTGTGTGATTTATTGATTAAGAAGGAAAAGAGGTGGAGGAGAAAACAACATGCTTAGCTTCTTTAACAACCTGCTTTTCTGTTTAGAAATAGTGTCAATAAATACAAAATACCACAGGTCACCCTCTAGTGTTATTAAATAGCAACAGGCTGCTGACTAAAGCAAAACCCTTCCCTGAACCACAGATGGCTGGGTTGGCAGCAAAACCCAGATTCTGGCTTGCATTGATCAGTAATCATTGATAATTGAGTCACCCTAGAGGCATCTCAGATTGGGGTGAGGCACAGCAGGGCAGTTTATCGAAACAACTTAATGACTTGATGTTTTCCAGAGGCAAGAGCTGGAGTCGGAGAACAAGAAGCTGAAAAATGAGCTCAACGAGCTGAGGAAGGCCATTGCAGACCATGCCACGCAGAACAACTCCTCCAACGATGTGCAGCACAGCTACGACCTGCTCCTGAACCAGCTGAAGTCGGCCAACGAGGAGCTGGAGGTGCGCAAGGAGGAGGTGCTCATCCTCAGGTCGCAGATTATGAAGGCAGCCCAGCAGAAGGAGATGGGGAAAAACATGGTAAAGGAGAGGGTAATGGATTTTCTTTTCCTTCTTCCTCTCTGTTGGTGGAGGTTCACTGGCTGCCTGAGTGATGCCATTTCTGCTTTGGTGGGCAGGATGGCACGGGGAGGTTACGGAGGGTTCTGCAGGGATATAGGAGATCCTGCCCAGGGATGAGATGTAGTCCATGGCATTTCAGACAGCCCAGGACTACCTGTGCCATGGTACTGCGGTAGGGTGCTTACCCCCATACCTGATGAGAGTAAGCCCACACCAGCCCTGCACCAATGTGTGTGGTTCAGCATGTTCCTGGTGGCATTTTGCAATAATAACCTTTTTCTGCAAGGAAATGGGCTGGGGAAAAGAATTTCTAGACCAGAATTTCTGCTCACTTTAGGCTGGTGCAGCTGTAATGAAGGCAAGAAGGGAGCCTGCCTTTCAAACAGCTGTGATGAGATTTATATTTAGAGCACATTACAATGGAAGGGCACATTTCCCAGAAACTCAATCTTTATTGATTTGCTGTCTTACCATTCCTCAAGGTTTTGGTATGTTTTGTATTTCAGACCAAGCCAAGCACACCACTTATCCTCTTCCCAAGTTCACTATATCCTTCTTCTATCTCTTGTCTCTCCTGCTGCATATGTGTGGGTGGATTCAGAGAAACTCAGTAGTCTGGTGGATGCCCCGGGGATGCTTTTAATAGAATGGTTGGGTGTTGTTTGGTGTCAGGAACTTTTAAAGCCAGGCAGAATTTTAAAGCAGGATGTCACATTGCTGTTTTGCATGTTGACTTTAGGAGAGCATCTCCTCCAATGCCAGCTGGCCCAACAGTGACCGGCATGTTGACCAGGAGGACGCGATTGAGGCCTACCAGGGCATGTGTGAGACCAACCGGTAAGTGTGGCACAGATCGCTCCAGCACCAGGGGGACTCTGTGTAAGAGATGGTTCCACACCAAAATCAACGTGTTTTAGAGAGCTACCAGCCTCTGGATTGTGTTACGGACTCAAGGGTGGGCTGTAATGATGGAACCAAAGACACGTGTCTTACAGAATAGAGGCCTTTAAGATCATCTGGTTCCAGTCAGATACTGAGCAGGTGGAAAAGCAAACATGAAAGTGAGCAAAACTGGGTTTTGACTTTGCTTCCTGTACGTAAATAGCGGCAAGGCTAAGATTTGGGATGTATTTGAGACACTTACTTCAGGTCTCTCATATGGTGCTGGGAAGATGCCACAGTTCCCTTCTCCTTTTCTTAGAGGCAAAAGCCCATTGTAGTTAACTGAGCTAGCAAACATGCTGTATTCTCTGGAAACACTCACATTACTGGTTTTCTTGCACCCAAACTGAGTGTCAGGAGCAACTGTTTGATTGCAGGTTTATCTCAGTCAGGACTAATACTGTGAACATGTGTCTGTTCTGACAGTAACAATGGGCTGATACTGCCAAACATTAAATCAGTCCTTGCAGCTGACCAGGAGGACAGCAAATAATAAAGCAGTATCTTGCAAAAAGAAAAAAATTACATGGATTAAATAGCAAGATAATATGAAATGTAAATTTTAATTTTATTTCAAGGAAATTGAATGCTTATCTTTTTTTTTTTTTTTCTTCTCTTGACAAATACAGATGTTTGAGGCTTTTTTTTTCCCTGAATAATTTCCATTCAGCAAGGAAGAAGACCCAGCCATTGTGGATTAATGGGTTTTAATAACACAATATAGTTTGCTCCTTTATAGAGTGGTTGCAGAAGGCTGGTAACAGTGCACACTGGGACCTGACTTAATGAGGATTTTATTCACACCTCTATGAATATGAGGAAAGGCCCATTTAAGTGGAGCTCAAAACCCTGATGGCTGGACTGAGGCTTTGCCCAGGCTGTTCAGCCAGCTTTCACCAGGTCTGGGGACCTGGAGCAGAGGGGTTTGTTGGGGTCCAGGACTCTTGTGACATTGGTTTCTCACTTGGGCATCATGTCTGGTGGATCGGGACTGGTCTTTGTGCTTTTTTTCAATTTGCCATTGAATATTTGCTTTCCTGAAGTTAACTTGCTGATAAAATTTCTGCCCCTCCTGCAGTAGAGGGGATGAGATTAATTTGCACATCACATTCTTGTCAGTAAATCACTGGGGCTCAATGTGCTTCCTGCAGCAAGGAGTGGGTTTTGGTCACTTGATGAATTCTGTGAATTTTCTCTTCTTTCCTTCTTTTTCCTTCTTTCC
Organism: Erpornis zantholeuca; assembly: GCA_013400515.1. Lineage (NCBI taxonomy): Eukaryota > Metazoa > Chordata > Aves > Passeriformes > Timaliidae > Erpornis > Erpornis zantholeuca. The sequence continues at coordinate 159,633 of VZTN01028703.1, forward strand.
AACATTCTCCTGGAGCTGTGGGTGCTCACGTGAGATGTGAAATCCCATTGTTGGGCACAGCTTTAATTACTCCCTAAATTTTCCAGTGTGCGTGTGTAGGACTGGTTAGTTTGTGTTCAGGGGTTGGTGAAGGAATCAAAATGAGAGTTGCTGCTTTCACAGGACATGTGTCTGACCTGGTGGTGTCCCTGTCTCCAGTATTAATTGGTGTCTGGCCATATTGGTGCACATGTTGTCTTCTGTAGCCTGCCAGGAGGCTCCAGTCCTCCTTCAGACATTCTGGTTTCCTCACATGACTTCTGCAGAGAGAACTGAATCATAGAATCATTTAGGTTCAAAAGGATGTCTTGAGCTCCAGCTCTTCTGCCAGCACTGCCAAGTACAGTGCTAAACCATGTGCCATATCCACATGGATTTTAAATCCCTCCAGAGCCTATAATTTTCCAGGATCTAATTTTCCACAAGAGTACAAATCCCTTTCCTTGCAATTGCAAGGGTGAGCTGCAATTTAAGAAGTTCATGTGATTTGGCCTTGGTGGTTTTTGGCCTTTTGAGTTTTGGGAGGGGAAATCTCCAGTCTCCAGGCTCAGGTTTTTTATTCTCTCATTTGCCTCTCAGGTGAAGTTTGGCTGGAGCTTGGCTCCTGAAGTAGAGCAGTAGTAGCTCTATATCCTCTCACCCTGATTTTCTGCAGTAATTTATCCAGTGGCTCGTTAAGCACCACCAGCCTCCCCATTACAGGGTTCCCTGTGCAGTTGTCTGTGTATTGGGCTGGTTTATAAGCTGTAGGCTGGTGTTGAAGGCAATAAAATGGAGGAAGACCAATGCTTGGGGAGCCTGGATTATTGTATTTATGGACATAAATTACCCTTCCCTCCCCCAGCACAAATTTGGATTTGTACTTACACATTTCTGTACCCAAGGGAGTCAGCATGAGAAACAGAAATGCCTTCCCTTTCTAATCTTGATTAATAAATATTTTAATGGGAAGCTTTTCAGATGAGGTTGCAGTGCTGAAGTGGGATTTCTGAACAAGAGCCACTTCTCTCACCTTCTCTGCAAGAGGCATTCCCACTTCTCTTTCACAGAATCATAGAACGTTTTGAGTTGGAAAGGACCTTAAAGACCATCTTGTTCCAACTCCCTGCCATGGGCAGGGACACCTTCCACAGTCCCAGGGTGCTCCAAGCCCCAATGTCCAGCCTGGCCTTGGACACTGCCAGGGATCCAGGGGCAGCCACAGCTGCTCTGGGCACCCTGGGCCAGGGCCTGCCCACCCTCACACACAGCAATTCCTTCCCAAGATCCCATCTCTCCCTGCCCTCTGGCACTGGGAAGCCATTCCCTGTGTGCTGGCCCTCCAGGCCTTGTCCCAAGTCCCTCTGCAGCTCTCCTGGAGCCCCTTTAGGCCCTGCCAGGGGCTCGGAGCTCTCCCTGGAGCCTTCTCTTGTGCAGGTGAGCAGCCCCAGCTCTCCCAGGCTGGCTCCAGAGCAGAGAGGCTCCAGGCCTGGCAGCATCTCCGTGGCCTCCTCTGGGCTGGCTCCAGCAGCTCCAGCTCCTTGTGCTGTTGGAGCCCAGGGCTGGGGCAGCTCTGCAGGTGGGGTCTCAGCTGAGTGGGGCAGAGGGGCAGAATCTCCCCTCCCCTGCTGCCCATGATGGGGCTCAGCCCAGGGCAGGGGGGGATTGAGGGCCGGGGCAGGTTCTGCTCTCACCCCCAGCTCCTTCTCCCAGGGCTGCTCCAGCTCTCATCCTAGCCTGGGTTGATGCCTGGGGTTGGCCTTACCCAGGTGCAGCTCCAGCATTTGGCCTTGTTAAACCTTGAGGTTCCCTTGGGCCACTGCTTGGGCTTGTCCAGGTCCCTCTGGGTGGCCCTGTCCTTCAGGGGTGTCAGCTGCTCTTTTCCCCCCAGTCTGTGGACGTTCTTGCACTGGCCCAGGCTGACTAACGTCGTAAGACCTCACCCTACCGAGGAGTTGCTCCTAGCTCCCAGTCATCATGTCTTAGCTATGCAGGCTGAGGACAGAGCATGGCTTTATTTTGGTGGGAGATCAACCTTTTATTCTCTCTATGTCTATATAATGCAGCATTTCTTAATACAGCAGGAACAGCCAGGAAGAACTCTGCCAGGTGCTGCTAAACCTGCCCATGTAGCAATTCTCTCTCCACAAAGCTTTCAGAGAAAAGCCCTTTGATTCCAGGTCAAGGGCAAGTTTGAACTGAAAGCAGCCCTTTATTTATAAAGTCATTAAACTCACCTTTTTTCTTTCTTTTTTTCCTTTTTAAGAAAATTTTTTTGCTGAATTTCAGCTGCTAAGGGGTGAATCATCAAGTTAGTTCCTAACTCATTTTCTGCTTCAATAAGCGAATCTAAAGCTAAGTAGGCTTTTTGTTCCCTGTTTTCAGTTCTTGGGATCATTCTTACAAGCTTGTTTGATCTTGGTGGAAACTCAGAGCCAGCGAGAGACCAGGTGTTGGTGTTAGAGATAATAACCTGGCAGCTTGAAGTAAATCAGGCTGTGTCTTTGAAATTAGCTTCCGTGATAGCTTCCAAGTAATTTCTGTGAATGTTTTTTTTTCCTGTTGGGCAAGTCCCACCTGCAGCTGCCATGCAAAGTGATGAGCTGATGCTGGCTTCACATGGGGGGTGCTTTTGCAGCTGGGAGAGGCCACCATGTGGAAAGGGTTCATATCTCTGCTTCCCACTCTGCAGTGGGTACCTTCCCACTCTGCCATATATCTAGTCTGTGATGCACATTATTTTTCCTTAGAACTGAAGTGCAAAGATATATCTGTGTCTGACAGTGAAATGCCTCTGAAGCGATGATCAGTTACTGAAGATGCTGAAATTAACATCTGTTTTTGGGGTACATACACCTCCTTTAAGCTACTTTCACAGGGCAGGGAAGTGTTTGGGCAGGAATTTTTTGCTCCTGATGAGGACAGTTTGCTGACTGCAGGTCCCAGCTCCTCCCCCAAGGTCAGGATAAAGGGGAAATAAGGCTTTGTGAATTAGCCCTTTCAACTCCTCTCCAGCCTTATTTGAGAATAGGATTTACCCAGCATTTTAGGAAATTATGTTTCAGTTGCTAATTAATCTAATTATGTTGAAAGGACTTCTTTTATGTCTTGGTCAACATGAACTTCTGGGAGAAGGAGGAGTGCAGTGATATCTGAGTCAGTGCTGTGTTGGTGGAGATGGACTGAATCCTTATTTCCCAGTGCAGGTTTACATTAAATAGGCATTTTTATATATTTATCTTATAATGGCACTTCCTTGAGCTGCTCTCCTCATTTACGTCAATGCCTATGATTTAAAAAAGGAAGGAAAGTGATTTTTCCAAGGAAAAATCTCTTAAAAATGCTGCTCATCATGTGAGGTTTCACAGGTTTCTGACATGCAATAAATAGTGAGGATCCTTCATGCTTTTTCCTTTGGTTTTCAGTGCCTGAGGACATGTCCTGCTAAAATTATATGAACCAAAAAAAGACTTTACTAACAAATTCATGCAAATGAGACCAGTAAAATTCCCTGTATCTGTCAGCCTGCAGACCCTTTTGGAAACCTGTTATGTATGGGGTAGCAACAAGGTTTTAATTTAAATTCATACATGTGGCTCTAACAGATGAACTTTGCAAATGTCGGTGCCTGAAATGTTTGCTGGTTTTGAGAAGTGCTGTGCTGGAGCTCTGGCATGGCAGGGATGCATGAGCTGTCTGTGGTGGTGAGGCACCTCCCGAGCCCTTCCAAAGCAGTGCTGCGACACCACATTTCTCACTGCTTTCCTCATGTGAAAATTTGCTGTAGAAAGTTTGTGTGTTGTGCTTTTCCACTGAAATATGCAGAGATTCCCTTGCCAGGGAATGGCATCTGCTACAGCTCTTTTCAGAACAGGAGATGTGTGTTGGCTAGGTTTTTTTTTTATGTTTTGTTTTTGTTTGGGTTTTTTTTTTTAATATAACGACACATTAAGTTTGATGGTTTCTTTGCTTACTTTTTAAATTGTTATTGCTTAAAACAAACACTGTTTCATAACTGACATCAAAGCTACGTAAAATCTTGCTGTAACAAGTGTTTCTGGTCAAGTTGACCAGCTTACATCACTCATTTGTAATGTGTTCAGCACCTTGCTGAAGAAGATAAATCGGCTTCTTGCCTCATATAACTTGAAAAAAAAAACTCCAAACAATCTGCTAAAAGGGGAGTAAAAAAAACCCCAGAAGTATTAAAGTGAGATGAGACTTCTCTGGGCACTATTCTGCCTGGATGTGTGCAGTGGAGATTGATCTCGGGTGGATGCATGTGGTTTGGACCAACGGTTGCTTCAAGGAAAGACTGATGTGTTCGACTCAAATGCTGAGGAAACCCTTGGCTGAAGTAGAATTTATTAGAGGAGAATAAATTTTAGGCCAGTGGGAGTTGCTGCCGTGGGAAGGAAATGGAGAAATTTGTTTTTAAAATGTCATACAGGGTACAACCAGGGCAGGGCTCTCCTTCCCTGTGGTGGAAAAAGAAATGCAATGCAATGAAAGTGTGCTCTAAAAAATAATTCTAAATAAAATAAAAAAGGGCGCTGCATCTTTTCCCTTTCTCTTTCGATTGACTTTTTGTCTTTCTCTGTCCTCTTTTTTCCTTTTTCTGTCCTTTATTTCTAGCAAGACTGAGGACTGGGGGTATCTCAATGAAGATGGAGAGCTCGGCTTGGCTTATCAAGGTTTAAAGCAAGTTGCCAGGTCAAACACTTTCTATTTTCCCTACTACTGCTTCTCCCTTCTCCTCCCTTTTCCTTGCCCTCATGTTTCTTTCTCTTGCTCTGCTGTTGCCATGTGGTCCTGGACAGGGCCCATTGTTCTCTCTGGGAGTAGCTGGAGGTCAGATTTCCAAACTGCAGGAATTGAGACTCTAATTGAGACCCTCCTCAACTTTTCACAGGAGTCATGGTTCCAGTTGGCTCTTGCTGGTGGTGGCTGTTGGCACTAAGGCCTGAGCTGTGATCCATTAAGGATTATGTGACATTAATGGGAAATTGGGTGATGAAGGGGTTGGGAAGCTGGGATCTCCAAGAAGCCAAAAAACCCCTCCCATTTTATTTTTTTTCCTAAATTGCCCTAAGATATGGCACCTCTCAGAAGTGTTTTCTCCCAATCCTTGGCCTGTGGGAAGGGAAGGGCTTGTCCTTGTATCCCAGTGCTGTCACCTTTGCATGACCTTGGGAATTGTGTGCTCCCATCCATGTGTTGTTTGTGGGTGAGAAATGCACGTGCTGGACACAGGGTGCCATCCTTGCTCAGCTCTCCCCATGCTCTGCTCTGCTGGGCAAATATCCCTCTTGGGTTCCTATCCTGCATTACCCCTGTCCTTGGTGGTTATGGGGCTCCAACACATATGGTTTTTATTCAAGATTGAAGGACATTAAAGAGATGAAAAATTTAAATATTTTATATAGAGTAGTCTAAAGTGGTTGCATCCAGAGGTATCAGAGTGAAACCAGACAATAACAGGAAGAAATAATAGGAATTATTTCATGTGTTTTTTCCAAGCAAAGTAGGAACCCAGGTTCATAGAAGGAGCATGTTCTTCTGAGGGTGTCTCACAGATTATCCAGACTGAATCCAAACTAATCCTGATATGAGGACATAAAGTGAAAATTAAGTACTTAATACTTATTTCATGGTGGGTCTGTATTTTCCAAGCCTATTAAGAATAACTCCTGACAGGATTATGAGGCTGACTGCATTATTCCCCATGTTTCTATAGGTGGAAAACATGCTTTTCTGTCTTGTGCTGGAAGGTGGGAGTAGAGATTGTGTTGTTAAATTTTCTAAAGACAGCAAAAACAACAACCACACAAAACAACCCAGGGGATGATTAGTACTTTTCATCCAGGAATCTTCCCTAAAAGCATGCACTGTTTTATAAAATTTACTAAAGAAAAATGCCCAGACAACAACAAAAAAAATTCCACGCATAGTTGTTCCTGTAGGGAAACAGATCACAGGTGTGGGTCACAGATCACCATCAATTTCCCTGTGGACCAGAGAGAACTGCAGCTTTTTCCTCACTCACCCAGCTCTGTGTCTGTGCATGTCCTAGGTCAGTGTGAAGCTGTTGACAGCAGAGTCTTCCTCATCTTTGAGGATTGCTGTTTGCATCCTGTGTCAGAAGGCCCTGAGCTGGGTGAGAGGTGATCCACAGCTCTGACCAGGCACATCCATGAGCTGCAGCAGGGGCAGGGACTTGGTTATCCCCTTGGGTCATTCCTTCTCTTGTCCACCATCATCCTGTATAATCTGGGACTATACTTTGCAGTTTCTGGCTTGGTGACCCTCTTTCAGAGTCCTCATACCTTCTGGAGTCACTTACTTCAGTCTTCTGGAAAGAGCTGGTGGATGAAGGGAGATTTCCATGTAGCAGAGGGTAGGGGACACTCTTAAAAAGATCAGTTGCCATGTCCCCATCACCAGCAGCACGGGTGTCTGCAGTTTACATCTCAGTGATGAGTCATTCTTCCACTGGATTTAAAAAGGCATTCTGGCTTAGCAAATGTCTGGATAATCCATTAACTGAATGTATTTCTAACCCTTTAGCTCAGCATTCTGCAACCCCCGCCCCACCCCCCCTTACCACAGTTGTCCTCGTGCAGGGCTGGAAGGTGACCTGGTGTAGGTGAAAGGGTGATGGGAGGGGTTGGCAGGACAAGTTATCGGAGGAATACATGGAGTACACACCTGAAAGTGGGAGAAGGGGTGGTTTTGGTGGCTTCTCTCAGCTGTGTGTTGTGGTGTTAGTATTTGTGTGTCCTGGGCTAGAAGGAAGCCAATTGAGGCATAGGTGAGTGTACTTCTTTTTCAACGAATATGGATGGCAGGTCTACAAACAACTAGGGGGAATGGAGGATTGAATCTTCTGCCTTTTATGATACTCCAGCTGTAGCAAACAAAGCCAGTGGCATTCCAGCTGGACACAGCCATTTTCAAGACCTGCAGTTCACTTCTCAAGAGTGAGAATTGAAGTTTGACAGGAAAGGAGCACAGGAAAAATTGTCCCTCAACCTGAGCTTTTGAAAACAAGACCTGCAGGCGTTGATCTGTGCTGCTTTCTTGCCATGCATTTGCTTTTTGGAAGTAAAGGAACCTGCATGTTTGATTCAGTTATATAAAAAAGGGTGCTTTGGTATTTTTTCCTCCTTCATTAAAAAAAAAACAAACCAAAACAACCCAACATTCGATGTCATATCTCTTTAATTTCAAAAGTATTTCATCTGCAGTATAGCAAATGACAGACTAATGTGGCAATAATAGTCACAGCTTCTTGTCTATCAGTTTTATAGGGAGGTTGACTGGGAATATCTCCCAAGTTGGCTGATTTTGAAGTATCTAAACTCAAATGGTGGTTGCTACCTTTATGCTGACATCACAGACTGATCAGTGTGGTCCTGTTCTCAGGCTGCTGGAAGCACAGCTTCAGGATCAGAGAAGGGAGCATGAGGAAGAGATGGAAGCTCTGAGGAACCAGGTGGACTTGATGCAAGAGGAGCTGGAGAAGCAGCAGCAGGCATTCCTGCAGGCTCTGCAGCTCTCTCCAGAGGTCCAGGTGGAGCTTGGACTTCAGCAAGAAATTACACGTCTGACCAATGAAAACCTGGTAAGAGGCTGTGCTGAAAACACAGGAAGAAGGGAAAAAACAGTTTGAGAGAAAGGAGATAGGAAGCATAACGGGGAGAGGAAGGCACTGGGATCTCTTTCACCCCTCCTAAACTCTGTGCAGAATCCATCAGCATCTCCCACTGGTGCATTTGGGAGTGTTGGTACTTGGCCTTGAGCTGATGTTCCATGGCTGTATGACTTTCGTGACTACTTAGGTGCTTTATTTTACATTTTTTTAATGCCTTTTTAAGCCTGTCTACTTTGCGGCACTGCCTTCCAAATCAGATCACTGGGGACCCCTCTAATCTGTTAGGCACAAAGGCAGCACAATCCTTTCATCTTGCTTGCTTTTATTGGAAGTGTGGAACGGCATTTGCCACTCAAAAAAAGTTGGCCTGGATCATCATAAATTTTCCCTTTCTCCCCTTCTGTATCTTTGTGCAAGGTCTGGAGGGAATGTTGGCACCTTCTGAGCTTTTGCGTTTTTCAACTACTCCAGCATCAAAATAAAATTGTTTGAATGTGATTAACAGCCAGAATTAAATGCTGTGGGGGATGCTCCTCTTCTACCAAGATGCTCATGCCATGCCTTGGTGATGCACAGACCAGGCTTCAGCCTCTAACTCACCCCAAACGAGTTGTTCTTGTGTTTAATGTTGGGAGGTTTTTTAATGCATCTTCTGTCTTTCAGGATCTTAAAGAGCTGCTGGAAAAGTTGGAAAAGAATGAAAGGAAGCTGATGAAGCAACTGAAGATTTACATGAAGAAGGTCCAAGATTTTGAAGGTGACTTTTGTGTTGGGAGATATTGGGTTGGGGGAACTGCGCTTGAGTTTTACTCCCTTGGTCAGCCTTGCAGAGCTGCAGGGTTTGAGGTTTTTTTTTCTCTTTTTCTTTCTTTGAAATAAGATTTTGCTTGTTCTGGCACTGAACTAGCAGCAGGCACTGAGCTGACACTGCCCCTGTACCAGGGTTTGGAGGATATTTAAGGAAACCTTTTTGCTGTCAATGCAGTCACTCAGGCAGAGATACAGAAGGGACCCAGTGGCCAGCAGGAAAATGCTCTGATCTGTCAATTTTGAAGGGGGGATTATAACCCTTTAGTATTAAAATGTGTATGTATATTCTGCTTGATGAGAAAGCACCTTAAATGTGGCATCTGTGTTGTATAGAAAGTGCTTCCTCTTCTCTGGAGAAGCTGTGATTAATCAGAGAGCCCCATTCTCATGAGTTAATTTCTGGAAACCAGGCATTAAGTGAAATTAAGCTGAATAACTGGAGGGTTTCCACGGCTCACCCAGCTGGTCTCTGTCAGTGTGATTTGTATGCTGCTTGCTGCAGTATTTGCATGCTGGTCTCCTCTGCTTTATTACACTTCAAGTTTATTCACTCTGCTTTATTCACTGAGGTTTGCAGCTTTGCAGGCAGACAGAAGATGCCATGCTCAGGGATTTTGCATTGCCTGCCTGCTTTTTGCCCCACTCTGTGAAAATCACACACTAGCGTTGCTACCTTCTAGCCTGTGGTCTCTTGGAAAATAAAAAATGGCTTCATTTTTTCCTCTTTGAAGTTCAAGTTTTGCACTTTTTCTTTCATTCACAGTCAGAACTCTGTAATTCAGGATCTGATTGTTTATATTTTTATAAGTCTGTCAAAGCTGATGACATCACTGGGAATTGAATACATAACTTTTTGACTTGCTGTCTGCACTAAGGCCAGTGGAGGGCCTGGGTGCCACTGTTGGTGCTCTTTGTTGTCTTCATAGCATCCCAGAGAGTGGTGCCAGTGGAGAGGAGGCCACACGAGAGGAACATGCAGGTTGCTGTCCAGAGGAAGGAGAAAGATTTTCAGGGCATGCTGGAATATTACAAGGAAGATGAGCCACTCCTCATCCGAAACCTCATTACAGGTGGGGAACTTGCTCTGCTCCTCTGCTTGGCTGCTCCTTATCCTGCCTGGGGGAGTTTGTAAACTCAAGATTAAAAAATCAAGGTAGACAAATAGATCTCCTCAATTAATCCCTTCTGGGGATGGATGTTTGTGGCGATGGCAGTTTGGGTAGGTGAAGTGGTGCTGTGCTGAGCAGATAAACCTGTATGGATAGCAGTAGGGATACAATCCCTTAAGGATAGCAAGAAATGGGAAATGCAAAGCAAGGCTGCAGTTTTTAGAACAGGCAGTAACTTGTTGAGCTTCATGTGATGAGATAGTTGGGGAGGCGGTGGCAGAAGGATAGACCCCTGGGATCTGGCACAGCAGTGGAACAAAGGGAGTTCTGTTTATGAGGTAGTAACACAACAGATAATGAACTTCTGCATGGCACAGTCTGGTCAGAATTGCTGCAGCATTCCCTCACTCAGCGCTATTCCAGAAGTCAGGCTTCCCTGGCTAGGTGTTGGTATTTTCCATCACTCTCTAATCCCAGTGGAGCCTAGTGAGAATCCCAAAAGTGTTCAAAGAGCAGTGCTACCCCATTGCTGTGGGCACTGAAGTTCCCCTATTCAGACAGACTTGTTCTTTAGAGGCCCCAAATGCCCACAGCTGCCATTAGGATTCAGTATATCGAGGGAAAGAGCAATTTAATATGCCATCAGTTCAGAGAGGGGATTTATAACTTGTGTGAGGTAGTCCTGAAAGCTTCAGGGAGCTGTTCTAAGGTGGTTTGTGTGCTGCTGGTGTAGGGTTTTATGTGGTAAAGAAGCTCTGGCTCTACTGTGCATCCATCTGTAAGGTGAAATGGAGTGGTGTCTCACACCTCGGTGCAGACAGGGCTGCCCTCCCAAGCCCGAGTGCTGAGGGTCTAGGGCAGGTGCCTCTGTTCTGCAGCTGGACCTCTGGCTCTGTATCCATGCTGCAGAGAGGGAAGCAAGTTGCAGAGCCAAAATATCATTTTCCCCAGGGCTGAGGGGAGAAGGGTTTGCCTGGCTCCATCTCCAGCTCTGGCGTTCTCTGCTTCACCTGTCAATTGGGGAAACTTAAGTTTGTTTTTTTGTGGATTTTCTTATTTTTTAATTGTCAAACCTTCTAGATCTCAAGCCCCAGGCAGTGTCTGCTACTGTTCCCTGCCTTCCTGCCTACATCCTCTACATGTGCATCAGACATGCAGATTACATCAATGATGACCAGAAGGTGCACTCCTTGCTCACCTCCACCATCAATGGCGTTAAGAAAGTGCTGAAGGCAGGTGCCCATTTGCTTTTGTCTCGGGGTTGAGAGGCAGTCAGATGGTAATAACCATGTCCAAGTGTGTGACACTGAGCTCTCACAGTGATCTTTGAGCCAAATCGCTCTTGGAGCCTCCCTTTTTAGAAGAACAAGGAGAATTGTGATTATTTTTTGCAATAAAATTGATTGAATTTAGAGATTCAAAAAAAGAGTTTGCAGGGAAGAAATGGCTGATACTGCCCAGCTGCAGAGGGAAAACTTCCTGATTCTGGGTGGGGAAGCTCAGAATCGCTTTGTTTTGTGATGCCATCATCCCCCACAGGAAGGGAGGCAGGATCTCACATGTTTTCACTTTGTCTCTGCAGAAGCACCACGATGACTTCGAGATGACGTCGTTCTGGCTGGCAAACACGTGCCGCCTCCTGCACTGCCTGAAGCAGTACAGCGGGGAAGCGGTGAGAACCCGGCCTGGGGGGTGGGCAGCCCTGCAGGGAGGGTCCCTGGCACCAGGGGCTTCCCCCAGACTGCGGGATGGGGGCACTCAGACTTCCCTCCTTGGTTAATCTGGATATAGCACAGCCTCTTCCAGGAAAAGGTCCTATAAGCACTGAATGGTTGGGTATGGAAAGGACTGCCCAGGTTCCACCATCCCACGGTGCTCCAAGCCCCAGTGTCCAGCCTGGCCTTGGACACTGCCAGGGATCCAGGGACAGCCACAGCTGCTCTGGGCACCCTGGGCCACGGCCTGCCCACCCTCACACACAGCAATTCCTTCCCAAGATCCCATCTCTCCCTGCCCTCTGGCGCTGGGAAGCCATTCCCTGTGTGCTGGCCCTCCAGGCCTTGTCCCAAGTCCCTCTGCAGCTCTCCTGGAGCCCCTTTAGGCCCTGCCAGGGGCTCGGAGCTCTCCCTGGAGCCTTCTCTTGTGCAGGTGAGCAGTCCCAGCTCTCCCAGTCTCTCTACATTCTTTCTGGTGGGCTGTTTTGGAGGCTGTTCTCTTGGGTTTAGTTCGTCCCACAGCTTTTCATTAACCAATATTTCCTAGCTTGGAATAAGTTTTATTAAAGCTGGTCCCTTCCAACAAAATGCGACTAGCACAGTCCTCCTAAAACATTACACATTGCCATCCTTACAGCTATGTATTCTGCATATTAAAATTTTCAACAGACCCAAAGCCTGGGTTTTTTTTAAAATCATGATGTTTGTTAGATATATTGGGCATTAAAACTGTAAGAAAAAAAATTATTTAATAAAATTAAATTAACTATTCCAGTAATTCAAAAGATAATGATTTGTGTATAAAACCTCAGCACTGGATTTTAAAGATTTAAAATTAGAAGTTAAATTAAAAATATTTTAGAGAATACTTACTAGCATTTCTGCTCTTGTTTGCCCTCTTCTGTTTGGATAGTAATATTGCATTTAAAGAAAATCCTCTCCAGAAAACCAGCTAGGTTAAAACAGTCTTAAATTTTACGTTGTTTGCCATGATTTACTGTGGTCAGTGAAACATCTGTTTGCGAACTCCATTGGCAATTTGGTGCAAAACACAGAGGGGAGAGATACTGCTGAGAGGTTTCCAAAATACTGTTATCTTTAGTTTTAAATTCAGCCTATTTTTAAGAAATGGTTTAAAAGAAAATCCCAAACCCTGTGCAGTCCTGTCACATGAAGAATGTGATGCCCTTTGATTAGTCAGGAAAATGGGGAAATTGTGAAATCAAGTCAAATTTGTACATGTCGTTTTTTTGCATTTTGCTAGTCAGCAACCAACAAAAACAGTTGCATAGTTCTCCTTTTCACACCAAATAAGACCATATGAACAGGCAATTAAACATCTGTGTTAATTCAAACATCACATTGGCTTCTGCCTCTAACGGGTAACTGGTACCAATCTAACTGATAACTGATACCAATATCTGAGCCCAGAACTGAGGGCTTGCAGCAGCCAAATGCAGCATCAGTGATCAGCAGTATCAGCAAAAGGTAGGCAACAATTTCAGGTATTTGGGGACATTTATGAATTTTAGAAAAGTTTAAAATGTTGTCAAAACACATAACATACAGTCATAACTTAAAAAAAAATAAATCTTAATTTCAAAGTATTTTGTTTCCCATAAAAACAATAGTGATTCAAAGGGATAAGCACATAGCTATAAAGGAGTGTCAGAGGGCCTGAAATGTCATTTTCTGATCCTCTCTGTTGCAGTCAATACAAATGTGCACATCCTTGCTAAGGAGAAAACAAAAAACTGGTAGTTTAATGATTTTCTTCAAAAAGAAGTCCTCTAGCAATAATTTATGAACACATGCCTGAGTAAATCAAAGGTGATTTATGAGTTTTGAGCTCTTCTATACCATCCTTTGGTAACATATTTTGGTATATTGTACTCTAAGGGTGCAGGGTGGTTTTAATGCAGTGATTTTGATGGACTGTAAGTGGGTGGGATAACGAACCCGGGTGCTTTGATTTCCTGTCCAGGGCTTCATGACCCAAAACACGGCGAAGCAGAACGAGCACTGCCTGAAGAACTTCGACCTGACCGAGTACCGCCAGGTGCTGGGCCACCTCTCCATCCAGATCTACCAGCAGCTCATCAACATCGCCGAGGGCATCCTCCAGCCCATGATCGGTGAGCTCACAGCACGCTGCCCCTCAGCAAGGGCTTTCTTGGCCCAGATTATCTGCTCTGGCTGTTTTACAGACCTTTGCACACTGCCACTGTGACTCAGGAGAGCTTTTGTCTTCCCCCATGATAGAAGCTAATAGGGATGAGGGTTTTTCCCCCAAATGTAGAAGGTATCTCTTTCGTTTCTGTTGGGGAGGGAGTGGAAGAGGTGAGGTGGTGCTGGTGGGCCCATAGGGGATGTGTTCCCCTCCAGGCCAGGTTTGTGGTTAATCTTTTTATGGATGGAACTGCACATTATAAGGGAGGAGAGGATTGGGAAGAGGAAAAAGACTCATAAAGACCTTGTTTTCTGAGGGTGAGAGAAGGTATGAGAGTTACCTCTTCAGCCAAATCCCTGAGGATTCATCTGAAGAATGCCCCATCCCTGGAACTGTCTGAGGCCAGGTTAGACTGGGCTTGGATAGTGGAAGGTGTCCCTGGAAGGCTTGTGGGACTTAAATGGCCTTTAAGGTCTCTCCCAATCCAAACTATTGTATAATTCTAGTATATTTGTGTGGTTTTAACTATTTTGTATTATCAGAGTAAACCAGCCATTCATACATCTGTCCTGTTCTCAGTTCTTGCAGCATCTGTGGTGTTGCAGCCCAGGGAGGGATCAGTTCTTCCCTCTAATGACTAATAGGTGGAGGCAGGCTTTTTAGCCCATTTTCCCCCCTTTTTTCAGTGTCTGCAGTGTTGGAAAACGAGGGTATCCAAGGGCTTTCCAGTGTCAAACCGATGGGCTACAGGAAATACTCCTCCAATGCAGCAGAAGGTGACAGCTCCTACACCTTGGATGAAATGATTCGCCAGCTGAACACATTCCACAGCATCATGTGTGACCAGGGCCTGGACCCAGAGATCATCCAGCAAGTGTTCAAGCAGCTCTTCTACATGATCAACGCCGTCGCTCTGAACAACCTCCTGCTGAGGAAGGATGTCTGCTCATGGAGCACGGGCATGCAGCTGAGGTGGGGCTGGGGCTTGGGGCAGGGCTGTGCCCACTTAGGGAAGTTTTGTTAATGTTATAAGTTGGTGGAAAATAGGAAAATAAAAAGCACTTCTCAGTGCAAATTATTTAAGTCTTCCTTTTGCTACCCTCTCCCCTTCTGACATTGGATCTTTGTGTGTTCCCCTTGAGCTGGAGCATGGGCACAGCAAAAGTATTTTCTCTGTAGATATTCTCAAAGGTACTTGGGTACCTTGCAGGATCTTGTTAGCATTTAAAAGCTGGTTAAAAGCTTCATTTTAATTGTTGAAACCTGGAGGAATCTGAGTGCTGTAGAAAAGCACCTCTCTTGTGTGGCTCAGCTGTTGCATGGTTCATCTATTTGTAAAGTACTTAGAGTATAAATTTTACTCTGTGTTGCTAAGTATTAAGCTTTAGCCTGATTGCCTCTTGCTGTGTGTATCATAAATGTGTCACAAAAAGTCACGTGCACCAGCACCGCAACAAAACTTGAGGAGTTTTGAGATGCTACTTGTTATCTCTCAGCTCATATCTTGTCTCGATTGCTTATGCAGGTTTAACATAACCCAGCTGGAGGAATGGCTGCGTGGGAAGAACCTGCAGCAGAGTGGAGCAGCACAAACTTTGGAGCCCTTGATTCAGGCAGCACAGCTCCTGCAGCTGAAAAAGAAAACCTCAGAGGACGCCGAGGCCATCTGCTCCTTGTGCACGTCACTCACGACCCAGCAGGTAGGGAGCAGGTGTGGGGTTTACAGCACAGGGTTGGGTAATTAAGGAGTGGGAAAGGGTGCTCTCCTGCTGCCAGCTCTTCAGTGCTCAGCCTCAGTGTGCCATTCCTTTGGTGGGCACAACTTGTCCTTTCCAGGACTGATGTTACGTCTTGGCCCTTCTCAGAGGTGGTCACAGTAGTGGCTCCTCTCTTACAGTGCTACTGATGGCACTGGAGCTCCAGGAATGTGCAAAGATGAAACCCAGCCCCGAGGAGTGTGTTGTGTAAGTCAGGTTCTTGGCATTTAAACCCAGCTATTGTCTTTTGCCAGGTCTTAAACTGGCTGTGTCTGCAGGATGCCCACCAAGGATTCCTATTTGGGGCAGCAGATGGAGAAGTGCCAACCTAGGCTGGCTGACTGACCTTGAACTTTGAGACTCCATTCCAGGAGGATATAAACTTATGTTTTTTACTGCTGGATTGCCTGTCCTTAATTTGATAATGTTGTGGGAAGGGAGAAGTAAGAGGTGTGAGCTGATTTCCAGTGGTTCTTGGAGAGCCTTTCTAATCTATCTCCACCATCCTGTCCCAAACATGTGTTTTTGAGAAAAGCTGAGGGGAGGAGCAGGAGTGAGGGAGCATCAAGAGAAGTATTGTAGAGGTGACATCAGAAGTCATCCATGTCACCATGTGCCAAACAAGTGGAGTCCCCATATAAATCTGTTGTCCAAGTCTATTCTCAGTTTACAAACGTTGCCATTAGAAGTGACTTTGACAGGTCCAGAGATGATGCAATACCTTAGAGCAGTCAAAGGAAAATCACCAAATGATACTCGTGCTGCTTCTGTTCTCAGTTTTGTCATGGCAGACATGTTGCAGCCATATAATGACAAACTGCTGGTGGTGTTTCTTTTTCCTGGAAAAGTTTGACTTCTCATGACTGTAACCGAATTTTGTTTTCAACAGATTGTAAAGATACTTAATCTCTACACTCCTGTGAATGAGTTTGAAGAACGTGTGACTGTAGCTTTCATACGAAACATACAGGTAAATTTAAGGGGCTGTCAATTGGAGGGCTTGAATGACATCTCTGTGGTTCTAGCGACATTTGTATTAAATCACGGCTAACTCGGGCATTTTGTAAAAGGCATGCTGCTGCAGGCTGTCCTGAACTCAGTTCTCTCTCTGTGTGCACACACTTACAACACGCAGCTGTAGGGATAACTGTTAATCACGGAGGGCAGTAAGCACCCAGATACCCAGCTCAGCTAATTCAGCTCTTCAGTAGCAACATGACTGGGGATTAAGCTTGCAGGAATCAACAAAGCCTTGGTGAAATGGAGTTAATTCTGAGATAGGAGGTAGCAGTTGGCAACTAAAGGAAAAATAAGCAAATTAAAGCCAAAAACCTTTTACTGCTCACAAGGAGCAGGCAGGAAAAGGAAGGGCATGTGTTCAGCTACCCCCAGAACATAGCTCCATGGCTGGGCAGCTGAATCAAAGGGGGTCTGCTGATACCATGCAGTCCTGGTTTTGCTGTGTAAGGGGGGTCATCTTGGTTCCAGGTCCTGTATCTTGCTTTGTGGTCATGTAGAAAATGTAACCACGTTCTCCTGAAGCAGTGTTTCCTACAGTGTGCGTAGATGTTCCTGTAAATATTTGGTCAGAGGAAGGCTGCTGCAGAAGACAACAAAATAGTTCTCACTGTTTTCTGCAGTATCTATAAAATTATGTACATTCTCAAACCTTTCATGCCGTTAAACATAAGAAAAGGAACAACTGATGCTAAACTTGTTTTCTTCTCCCACAACCAACAGAAGCACTTGCAAGAACGGAATGACCCTCCACAGCTGCTTTTAGACTTCAAGCACATGTTCCCAGTTCTGTTCCCATTCAACCCATCTGCCATCACCATGGACTCCATTCATCTCCCTGCTTCTCTCAACTTGGATTTTCTCAATAAAGTCTGAAGAAAGTAGAATTAAGCTCACCTCTCATACCCAGAGACCTCCAGCAACAATAGAAAAAATCATAAAAGGGATTCAAGGAGCTCTTTAAATACGGACCAAACAGGCTTATAGAAGAACCAGTACAGAGTAACAAATGGATGCTAAAATGTACACTAAAAAAGACACTGGTCTGTATGTGATTTTTTGTTTTGGTAATTTGCAGTTCAGAAATAAGGATACTTGAAAAGTAGACTTATTTTTTACTGCTTGATTTTATGTTGACATAGTTCAAAGCCCATAATCATCTTCTAAAGCCACTAACAAAAAAGGATGGAAATGGGAGACATGATCTTCATAGGCGTCTATGACAAAAACAAAATCTGAGACACTTGTGCTGCCTTGAAGGATGTGCCATTTGTCTAGTAGGAGTTTGTCTTGTGTGTATGAACAATAGAACATTTAGTTCTGGCTCCAGTTGTTGCTAGTAACTGCATTCACTATAGTGAATTCAGAAGGCAAATTGCAGAAGGTATATATTTATCACACCAGAAAGGTAACAGGGCTGGGACACTGCTTGTTTCCACTGATGTGGAATTTGTCACAAATTCTGCGTTTGAGAGATGCTGTTGCTCCTCCTAAATACATTCAGTGCATCTGCTTCTTGGAAAATTTAATAAATTGGCAGGACTTTGTTCCACTGGACTTTCTTACATTACCAAATTTACATTAGCAAATGTAAAAATGTAGAAATAATTATGATACAAAGGACTGCCTTAAGCCTTCTGCTTCTAGTATAGCATCATCCTGATCCCTACTGTTGGCTTTCCCTGTGCTTTCAAGTGTCAAAAATTTTCATCCAGTGGCTGTCAAGGTTCTTGGACCTCTTACATGGCCAATATCAGAATCTCATGCATAGATCATGCTAAGGCAACCCAGTTTAATTATTCAGCCCTGTCTAGGTTCAGTGGGTTAGTCCTAGCTGTAGCTGTCCATGGAAAAACACCATTCAGTTCAGTGACCATCCAAAATATTAAGAATCATGCAAATACACAGCTTGGATAAATGAAGAATATTTTGAAAACTATAAAGAAAAAAAGTTTTAAAACAAAAGAGATTAAAATGTTCTAAGTAAACAAAAAAATGCTGTCAGGTGGTGTGTTAGTAATACAAGCCATTTCTTTAAGAGTGAACCCAAACTCTTTGCCTACAATAACCCTAAATGAGTAACTGCTGTCAATTCAGATTCTTTTAGGGTTTGTTTTTATTTTTAGCCAGACTTATAAACTAAACTAAACCAAACCAACCCTCTGACCTCACCACACAGATGTTGAAGGGGACCAGCCATTGGTTTTTCTTGGTTCTTGCCAGCACATGCTGAGCTATCGGTGACTGCTGAGCAGGGGAGGAGGTGGATTCCCGTGGCTCAGCGTTGCTCCATGACTGCTCAGCATGGGGATCCTTCTGCCATAGCACAATGTGCCAAACTGCAGTCAGGATGTGTGTATGCCAGCATTCTGCCCTTTCCACTTCCACAGCGGTCTGGTTTAAATCAGTCGTAACTCACCTGCTTTTGTGGTTCCTTCTGTGGTCCGCAGTTCTGTCATGACTGAGAGCTTTCAAAGAAAAACCCCACTCTCTCCATCTGACTCCTTTTAGCTAGTGTAAATCCAAACAGCAAATTTCTGACCAGGTATGCTGTGTGCTCAGAGGTTTAAAGTAGAATGTTAAGTTTCTTGCAGATACACTAACTCCTGTCTGCTGCAGTTTCCTTTCTAGGCGAGGAGTGTGTTATGATTTAGACATCATGTATATAATCGGTGTATATACAAACTGCAGTAGTCCTGTATGTACTATATATGTATATTACTATCCAAAAAGCACATTTAAAAAAAAACAAACAGTTGAGTGCTGTGCAGAATTATATTGGTCTATGCCAGTGGGTAAATTCCATGTTTCAAATGGAGACTGTAGGCTGTTGCCACTGAAGGACAGACTTCAGGCTAAAAAGTAATTTTTTCCCCCTTAACCATTGCCGATCTCATTATAGATGTTCTGCTTGTATAGGGCCAGGACTACCTCCAAACTGCAGTCCTTGAGCACTCACCTCTGCTGTGTCTTCAGTAGTGCCTTCATCTTGCTATACAATGAGGGTAATGCCACCAGTCTGCTGTCCGTGCCCAGCAAGGCCTGCCACATGCTCACCCAAAATACCTTTATTTATTTTCACCTACCTCTTCTCACAACGAATGTCTTTGCACTGCTCTGAATTTTTTAGTTGTCACCCCTCCCTTCTTTCCATGCTCCAGTAGTCATCATGGTTTAAAAATAAATAATTCAAATCAGGATTCAGCCTTTCTGTAAGGTGGTTTAAAGAGAGAGCTGTTGCTCAGGATTCACCTTAGGTCAGCAGTTTCAGGCAGTTTGGGTCTCTACCTCTTTCTGATGTAAATTATTTGGAGTACAATTCCCAACACATTGATTAAATCTATGCTTTTCAGTCAGACTAAGTGACATGTTGCTGCAGAACGCTCTTCTGCAATGACTTTGTTTCTGATCACCATTGTAAAATGTGCTAAATGGTCTTCTAGGGGATAATGGTCCTTCACTGGCACTTTCAGGATCGTAATTTATATCTTCTTTCTTAAAAACTCTTAGTATGTGTAGATGGGAACTGGGATTTAACATCTTGATCTGTGATCATGTAGTTTATCCACTGAGATCCATCTGGAAGAGAACTCTGTATGAAATACCTTTAATATATGTTATCTTTTCTGTTAGCAGTTTTTAAAATTTGTATTTAATGTTTGTTTAGTTAAATAGCTATGCTCAAGCATGTCTTTCTTTCCTCAGATTTACACTTCTTTATTTAAAGGGCAAAATGAACACAAAGCACAGCTTAGAGAAAGCTGGCTCTTCTCCAGATCTGTCTTTATTTTTAAATATTGATTATTAAGTTTAGCATTTTCCCACTCCGTGCCTTTAGCTGTTTAGCTCAACCACTATTTTTCTGAAACAAGCATTAAAACAGTGGAATATTTTTATTATTCTGTCATAGAAAAAGTTGTCTATGGATTTAAAAGCAAACTTATAAAATCTTACTTTGAGGAAGCCTGCAAAAACACTTTGAAGTTCTTAGGAAAAAATCCCAATAGTGACGGTGATTTTTGCAAATATGATGGCTTATATCTCAGAAAAGCACTACTGGCAACAAAATAAAATAAATTAAACCATCAAAATGCCCAAATCACCAGCATGACAAAACCAACACTTCAAACATGAGTTCAGGCACATGCTGGCTGACCTACAAGAAGCATCCAGGACAACATCTACGTTTCATTTTCACCAGAAAGTTCCTTTTTCTTTTTTTAAAATTGGCATTTCATAGCTGAGGTTGCTTATCTTATCTGATAAAGCTGCTGTAGTTGACTGTAGAAGAGAACACTAGACCTCAAGACTGAATTTATGCAATCTTACATTACAAACATTTTTTGCTCATGCAGTTTATTCCACTGGATCTACAAGAATTTCTTTGTTTTTGTGAAACAGTACCAAAATGTGGGCGTGTTTTAAGCATAGTGGCTGCTTTTCATCACCCTACAACTTAAACACTGAAATCCTTGCAGGACATGACTCTCTATTTGTGTGATTTGCAAAAGGTACAAATGAAAAAGCTGCACTTGAAACAATAGGTTGTTTTCCTCCCTTTTCAATAGTAAATTAATAAAATTGTGCAAACTTATTCTTTCAGACCATTAACTGAAAAATTAGCTTTTTATCATTGCATATAAATAAAACCTAATTAAAATAAATTGCATGAAATTCCATAAAGCTTCTTCCTCAAACTTTATTGATTCACATATATATATGGCAGTCATAAATTGATTTGTACTGAAAGAAGTTCTAGCAAGGTAGATGTTAAGTAAAACAATCCAGAGGACATACTACCTTGTTGAGTATCGAAATTATTTCAAGGTGTGAATGCCAGTGGACAAAGAGTTTCAGATTAATTTGAAAGTAGAAGAAAAAAAAATATTTAAAAAGTGCTACTATATTGAAATCTTTGGGGATATTTTTTTTTTTTGTGGTGTGAAGTGTCATTACCTTAACAAGCAGAAGGTATAGCTGCTGTCAAAGTTGAATGATATACATGGGTGAATACTGTAGATGAAATACTACTGCTTATAAAATATTTTTCCATTTTGAACAAATCTGTAAACTACACCTTTGTTTATAAGAAAATGCTTGTAATAGTCACTGTAATATTCAGCTGGGGATAAAAAAAATTTGTGAAATAAACACTTTTAAAGAAATTGTTGCTCTTGGTCAAAAATGGGAATGCAAAAAACAACCCCTTTCAATACATACTTCTATCTATTAGAAACTTTTCTATTTTAACACTACAAAGTACTTTACAAACAGAAATTAAAATAATCACTTTTACTTAGGACACTGAAAGGTTTAGAACTTATAACTTGATTTCAGAGATGCTGAAATATTGGCAGCTAATGAGAAACCCACCAAATGTGTAATCTTACGGCCCTGAGAGCCATTGTAAATGAGTGGAGAAGAGGGGAGGAAGTGCCACCCCTTGTGCACGTGCTTAAATCACAGAAACCCAGAATGGTTTGGGTCAGAAGGGACCACCAAGCCCATCCAGTGCCACCCCTGTCACGGGCAGGGACACCTTCCACTCTCCCAGGTTGTTCCCAGCCCCAATGTCCAGCCTGGCCCTGGACACTGCCAAGGATCCAGGGACAGCCACAGCTGCTCTGGGCACCCTGGGCCAGGGCCTGCCCACCCTCACACACAGCAATTCCTTCCCAAGATCCCATCTCTCCCTGCCCTCTGGCACTGGGAAGCCATTCCCTGTGTGCTGGCCCTCCAGGCCTTGTCCCAAGTCCCTCTGCAGCTCTCCTGGAGCCCCTTTAGGCCCTGCCAGGGGCTCGGAGCTCTCCCTGGAGCCTTCTCTTGTGCAGGTGAGCAGCCCCAGCTCTCCCAGGCTGGCTCCAGAGCAGAGAGGCTCCAGGCCTGGCAGCATCTCCGTGGCCTCCTCTGGGCTGGCTCCAGCAGCTCCAGCTCCTTGTGCTGTTGGAGCCCAGGGCTGGGGCAGCTCTGCAGGTGAGGTCTCAGCTGAGTGGGGCAGAGGGGCAGAATCCCTTCCCTCGGCCTTAAATGAGACTTAAATGAGGGAAGTCAATGTCAAAGAGAAAATACAACAAAACCCTCCTCTCTTTTTAAAGACCATGTTGCACATTGGTATATGTTCACTGATTTATAGATTTATTAAATCATTGGAATTATGTAGGAAAAGCAGTTGAAAGGTGATTTTAAATGAAAAATAGGAGTCTTCACGGGATAACACTTTTTTCTTCTAAAAAATTTACAGAACTTTAAATGTGTCCATGAAGAGATATGGCAATTTTTATTTGTACACAAAATATTTTCACTAGATTCCCTGTCTTCTGCCTGACAGCTGGGATGGTTCCAGTGGAGCAATTATACAGATAAATCATACTCCAAGCTGCATTTCAACCACCAGAACTGTGGAAGGTGGGTTTTGTGGTGCAGCTTGGAGGTTGAAGATTCTTAGCTGTGACAGTGGGCAGGCCCTGGCCCAGGGTGCCCAGAGCAGCTGTGGCTGTCCCTGGATCCCTGGCAGTGCCCAAGGCCAGGCTGGATGGGGCTTGGAGCAGCCTGGGACAGTGGAAGGTGTCCCTGCCCTTGGCAGGGGATGGCACTGGATAAGGTTTAAGGTTCCTTGCACTCCAAACCATTCTGGGATTCTAGGATATTGGCGTGTGTTTTGAACTATTTTGTATTACCAGAGTAAACCAGCCACTCGTGGATGTGCTGGTCTCAGTTCTTGCAGCATCCATGGCGTTGCATCACACAATACGTGTGCATTTCAGCTCAAGGAAGGATCAGTTCTTCCCTCTAGTGACCAACACGTGATTGTAGCCTTTTTAGCCCTTTTATCCCCTAGTTTTTCAGTGTCTGCAGTGTTCGAAAATGAGATTATCCAGGGGCTTTCTGGAGTCACACCGATGGCCTACAGGCAGCTCCTGCTTGTCTCCATCCATGTCCAGGGAAGACAAACCTTGGAATTCGGGGCAGCGCTGGACCAGCTATGGATTGAGCACGAGTTCAGGGATGCGACCCTCCACAACCCCCTCGAGGAGGTTTATAGATTTCAGGTGTGCCAGGGAAGGTTCAGGTTGCACATCAGGAGAAATTTCCCCATGGAAAGGGTGGTCAGGCCTTGGAATTGCTCAGGGTGGTGGTGGAGTCCCCACCTCTGGCGGCACTCTGTGCTCTGGGCCGGGTGACAAGGTGGGGATCGTGTGACAGCTTGGACTCGATGATCTCCGAGGTCCTTTCCAACGGAAACGATTCCAAGATTATCTGTAATTAAGTGTAACACGCTGCAATTACCT